>PYDT01000031.1:187877-203296 GCA_004837865.1 Musa balbisiana
ATTGTACATTTGAGGGGTTTTGATTTAGCTCTCGTATATAATGTTCATACACATACACATTTAATATATCTCGACATCGCATACAAATATATATACATATATAGTAAGTGTATAATCAATTACATATCACATAAGTAATCATACCAGATGATCATGGACCACAGGTGATCAAGCCCGAGCTAGTGGGCCTAATAACTCATCACGATCTTTGTGTGCATCAGTGTATCTCCATGTCCCATGATCATGTTGGGAAATCTAGGGGGCGACATCACATGCGCAGCGGAAGAACATAAAAAAATAAAATCCCCAAATTCCAAATGTGTGGTCGTCGTTGTGTAAAGATTGATGCGTAAAATCCGTGAAACTTAAAAACTATGTATAAGATATATTGTGTTATCTAAAGAGATCATATATCATTGAATCTCTACATATCTCTAGGAGAGTGTGAAGGAGGTCAAGTGTCCTCCTCTCTAGCGGTGATCCATATAGCAGGCTACACGATGCTCCTCAAAACTCTAGGCCTGATTTGAGATGGAGAGGGGGAGGAGAATAGGAGAGACAACTAAATGTTCTAGCCTATAAGCCACTGATTCCCTCATATTTATAGAGGTCTCTTGTCAACTTAACCCTAATAGATCCTACCATATTGTGTATTAGATCTCCATCTAACTACCCAAGCCTCTTAGATTAGTAGATCTCTATCCAATAATATCTCATGGGCTCTTATTGGATCTCATTTGTATGATCCAATAATTTAGAGGCTTATTGGATATCCAATAAGATACAAGCTTCAGAAGATATCTCATATCTCATATGTATGTGACTCTCTAGGCCCAATATCGAGCTAGTCGTGAGTCATACCTGTCAGAGCTTTTATATCTCATATCTAAACTTAAAAATTATTATCAAAATAATAATTCACTCGACTCATCGACTGCGGATGTACCAGGCCACTATGTCGCAGTCCCCAAACGATATAAGAGAATCTAATCTATTGGACATGTCTATCCTTAGTTACCGTGTCCCTATAGTCCCTCATCCATCTAATATCCTAGAGATTGTATACCAGGCATGGTGCTTTCAGACCCATACAATTTCTACTCGAGTCTCGCTCTAATTGGATTCTCTTAGAGAACTCTTTCTCTCTCAATCTGAACGACCCTGGCTAGGGATTTGTTTGAACAAGAACATATGGAATATTCCTCTCATAACAATGAGAGTAGATGATCCTCTATTGACACTCAATAGTCCTCGTAAGGTTGACTACCACTCCTAATGACCAACTATGCTAGATCTGGAACCTCCAGACTTATAAGTCCGGTATCAAAGAGTGGAGTACTCATACAAGACATTATTGGTGTCTCAAGTCTAAGGACCAAATACACCATTAGGACTACAGAATCGTTGTCTGACAATAAGGCAACATCAACCATCCAGCATTTCGTAAGCAGATCAATTAATGAACTTATTCCCCAATGAGCACTTGTACTGTATACCTAGAATCCCCATATGAATAACTATGAGACTAGCTGCATCCATTATATGGACGGGTATATAGCACACTAGTCTGTCCGGTTATCTCGATATCCCTCTCGAGTAACCTATGATCGAGATTATTTAGGATCTGTGTTTAAGGGCGAATTAGTCTCATTATCGTGATCATATCACGATCCTATTCTCATTGCATAGATCCAAGGACATCCTAGTATATATACATGTGTATATGTAATAATCAATATAAAGTGATTAAATGTCAAAATATAATAAGTAAAAAGACTACGTGTCAAGTCACACGTGCCATCACTCACGTAATTAGCTTGCGGGGAACCTATGACTAGCAATCTCTCACTTGATCTGAAGCCAATCACCTATGTGCTTGATCCCCACCAGACCCCTGTGACGCTCAAAGATAATATGAGACAATGGCTTTGTCAATGGACCTACAATGTTATCTTCGAATGGAACTCTTTCCACTCCTACATCTCCTTGGGTCATGATTCATTGATCGGAAGGAACCTCCTCAAAACTTGCTTAGACTTCTGATGAGACCTGGGTTCCTTCGCTTAAGCAATCGTCTGTTATTATCGCAATATAAGAGAATCGGCTCCTCGCTGTGTGGCACAACTCTAAGATCTGTAATGAACTTCTTCATCCATACTCCCTCCTTTGCTGTCTCTACTGTAGCAATGTACTATGCCTCTGTAGTCGAGTCAGCAGTAGTATCTTGCTTGGAACTCTTCTAGCACACCGCTCCTCAATTTAGGGTGTACACATACCCCGAATTCTAGCAGTAAATTGTGTTACCTACAGAGATCGTATATCCCTGAATCCCTACAGATCTCTAGGAGAGGGTGAAGGAAGTCAAGCACCCTCCTCTCTAGCGGTGATCCACACAGTAGGGTTGCGACGACGCTCCTTAAAACTCCAGACCTGCTTTGAGGTGGAGAGGGGGAGGAGAATAGGAGAGGCAAGCAAAAGGCTCTAGCCTACGAACCATTGAATCCCTCCTATTTATAAAGGTCCTCTGTCAACTTAACCCTAATGGATCCTCCCCTATTAGGTATTGGGTCTTCATCCTATTAGGAAAAGTGTCAATACTAAGAGGGGGGGTGAGTTAGTGTAGTGGTAAAACCACATCGGTTTCAAAACTTCGTTGCGATTAAATCCGTTTCCGACGAAAAACTGTTTAGTAAAGGTAATAACTTAAAAGTATATGGAAGAGCATAGTGGATGTAAAGCAAGTAAGTTTGCAGTAAAGATAAATTGCACAAATAGAAATGCAAACCGAGTTTATAGTGTTTCGGTCGTCGTGACCTACATCCACTCCGCCAATTCCTCTTTCGTCGAGGCCATTGGCATCTACTATCGATCTTTCTTTAATAGGCGAAGATTAACCGCCTTCTTACACCCCTCTTCTCCTTTTCACAGGTTTAGGAGACAACCTTTACAAGCACTCACTCCTCTCTCAAACTATTATAACACTTAGACTAGAAGAGGAGGATTCTCATAAGAGATTACAACAACGTTTTTCTCTTTTTAAATTCTCTATGCTTGTATTTGTTAATCAGGGATGAGAGGGGTATTTATAGGCTTTAAGTTGATTCAAATTTGGAGCCTTAAAATATCTCATCCTAGGTTTCTTGGGTACTAGCGGTACCATCGCTGTTATTGGGCAGTACTACCACCGTTGGCTTGTCACTAGGCAGTACCACCACCTGACAAGGGCGGTACCACCGCTGGCAGCATTCACTGCCGACGGTACCATCGCCCAGAATTCCTGGGGTGCTGTTTCCCAAGCGGTGCCACCACCAACTAGGCTTTCAGCATCCTGGTTGGGCCTTGAATCCGGCCCAAACTAGCCTAACTTTAGGCCCAATTGGCCCCCAACAGAATTGATGAGATTACCTCCCAAATCATACTCTAATTATATGTTAACTATGATTCCTAAGACATATTCTAAGCAAAATAAGTCTGGTTTCTTCCGGCGAGCTTCCGGCGAACTTCCGACGATCTCTCGACAATGATCCAGTGGACTCCCGGCAAGCTCCTAGACTTCATGATGATATTCTTAGCGAGTTCTAATGAGCTTTTTTGGCAAGATCTAGGACTTCTCGGTTGGTTCCGGCAAAACTTTCGACTAACGTCCGGACTTCCGACGAACTCTCGAACTCCCAACGAAATGGCGTTCTTGACTCCGGGACTTCATTTTACTTTATGCCTTGCTATTGTAGTTAATCCTACACACATAAAAATACACTTCGATCTAGACAATTATTACTAAGCTTGAATCATGTTGTCCGGCATGTCATTAGCCCATCGACGCTTCGTCCGATTCTTCGGTGCATCGTCCTCTCTTGCAGCCTTTTGCCCAATCGACCAGTTAACCTCTGCAATTCCAATATCCTTAGTGCAATATCCACTCTTCTCGACCTGCTACCCGAAACCATGGTCCGAAGCCTTCTGTCGATACATCGACCGTTCCTCCGACTCGACATCTAATCTTCTAACATGTTTTCCTCCAGCCCAACGTGATTCTTCCTGCTTTAATTGTCTCATCCTGATCGAAGCATCCTACGTCACTCAAAACATAATTCAAATCATAAACACTTATTAATTGGTTTAATCATCAAAATAAGAGATTCAACAATCTCCCCCTTTTTTTTTAGGACAACCAATTGATGGAGTTAACCTTAACTCCCCCTATCAATATGCCATATTGATAAAACACTTGGATTCAAAAATCCAAGCAACATGTTATCATAAAACTTATGCATAACATCAATATACTTCCCTCTCTTTGTCATTAACAAAAAGAAGAAGTACAACTTATCAAGTGTTTGAGATATAAGTTCAAATCATTGCATACTAAACATAATCTCCATTTTAATTATTATGCAGGCTAGCAAATTTAGCAAGTGCTACATCATATTTGAGCATGCAAGTAGCAATTTTGAGATGTTCAAGAAAGCAACTCTCACTTTTTGAAATATGCAAGTTTGAAAATTTTGCTAGATGTGCAAGTTAGCATGTTTTGCTTGTTGAGATTGCAAACTAGTAAGCAAGTTTTTCTCTTTACAATTTGTGAGCTAGCAAATTTTACACATGAGAGTTGACGAAATTTTGCATCTTTTGAGATGAGCAAGCTTTTTTGCTTCTTCTTGAAGTATGCAAGCTAGCAAAATTTGCTTCCCCTATGTCATTGTCAAATAGAAGGGAATAACAATATAATAGTGCAATTCATTTCCCTTTACTATAATTTTCAAATCATGACAATGGTAAAATATCAACCTTATTTTAATATGTTTGTGCAACATTATAGTTTGAATTTACAACATACACAATTTTAAAACTTTACATATCATCCATACTCTATGCATGATACGAAAAATAAATAAATCAATCATATCATACATGATACTCATAAGCTAGCAAATTTTATATTATTTCAGAGCATGAGTATTTCATGCATTCATATCATGAAGAATATCAAGAAGAATTATGTGATGAGATATGCTTCAAGAATACAAGGTATTATACAAAGATAAAAATTATATCATGAAAGATGAGATGATGTGAATACCAAAAGATATGATTTATTTTGACAAATCTCCTCTTAAATATTCAAAGAGAAATCTTAGGAGATCAAATAATAAAAGGTATTCAAATGAAATTTTAAGTAATGAATTTTGAAAAAGATATTCTCTTTTGTAAATTGCAAAAGGAAACGTAGGAGAACGATTAATAAAAAATCTTGATTCATAATAAATCTTAATTTGTAAATATCAAGGAATCATGATCATGACTTAGATAAAAATTTATTCAAATTTAAATCATCAAATCATCAAAATCACTTTCATAATCTATGAGATTCACAAAACCATAATATACATGAATTCATTAATGAAAAATTAAAATTAATTTCATGATTCAGAAAATTCATAACATAGGAATTGAGAAATTTTCAAGAAATGTATTCCCTTTTTTTTCATACAAGCATACCTTTACTAAATAAAAACATACATGATCATTTAAAACTGAAAAATCAAATTTCATCACAACTATGATTAGCAAGCCATAAATCACAAAAGAAAATCATCATTACTTTGAGCATGATACCAAAACAAGGTTTCAAGTTTTTATGGTATAACATGTAATTCTAAAACCTATGATTTCAAATCATTACTTCAAATTCTTATGCATAATATAAAATCATCAAGAATGATACAAAATCGTTAAACATTTTCATTACATCTTACATCATTATATCATTAAAACATCATGCATTATTGCATAGAGCATTTTCAAGTAAAATCAAAGTCAAAAGGCAATACGAAAATCATCAAGATACACATTATTACTTCATTACATTATTAAAGCCTCAAGCATAATCTCATAACACAAAAATCGGAAATCAACAAGATACATATTATTTCTTCTTAAAAAACATAGATAGGTTTAATCATTGGATTTAACTCTAACATTTTGTTATATTTTCATATCATTAAAACATCAAGCATGATTTCATAAGGCATTCAAAATCATTTTGTTTGTTTATTATAAAACAAGCAAATTTCATGATCATAAAAAGCATGATCCCATTTTTTTTACATTTCATTTCATTTTTAAACATGTAATTTTCAAGAAAAATAATTATTCTAAATTAAAAATAAAAATAACTCATTAAAAGCATCATATAATTTTGAAATAAACTAAGAGGATTTTGATTACCTCATCGTCGAAAGTCGATAAGGCATAGTTTGTCATCTCGCCTTTGTTGATTATCTCCTCATCTTCGAAGGACCTCGATTCATCCCAAAGTGCTTCCTTCTTCTTGAGTTCATAACAAGTAGTTGCGTTCTTTTTGTTCTTTAATTTTTTATTTTATAAACTTTTTAAATTTCATAGTGAGGAGTTCAAGTTCACTATTACTTAGCTTATGCTTGAGTGGTCTTCAATTGTTCTAAGTTCAAAATCCTTCCTATTCTTTAGAAGGTTGTTCTCAAGTTTGTTTTGTTCAATATGTGTTATAAAACTGATTTCATAGGTCATTAAAGATTCAATTAGTTCTTCAATCGGAAAATAGTTCAAATCTTTTGATTCTTGAATTGTTGTTACTTTCGAATCTCAAGCTTTAGAAAGTGATCGTAAAACTTTACTAACAAGTTCAAAATTCGAAAAAGTTTTACTAAGAGCTTTTAAACCATTAACGACATCCGTAAAACTGGTATACATGTCAACAACGGTTTCGCTTGGTTTCATTCGAAATAGTTCAAAATCGTGCATTAAAAGATTGACTTTAGAATCTTTTACTCTACTCGTGCCTTCGTGTGTGATTTCAAGAGTGTGCCAAATATCGAAGGTCATTTCGCATATAGAAATTCAATTAAACTTAGTTTTATCTAAGGCGCAAAATAGAGCATTCATAACTCTTACATTTAGAGAAAAAGTCTTCTTCTCCAAATTATTCCAATCTTTCATTGGAAGAGAAGACCTTTCAAAACCACTTTCAACAATATTCCATAAATTCAAATACAAAGAAAGTAAGAAAACTCTCATTTGAGTTTTCCAATATGTGTAGTCTGTCCCATTGAACAAAGAAGGACGAATGAGAGAAAGTCCCTTTTGAAAGCAAAGAGTCATTTCTCTTGGATATTAAACCAAATGAGAAATCATGAGTGATACCACTAAGAGGGGGGGGGGGGGGGGAGAATTAGTGCAGTGGTAAAACTTTGTTGCGATTAAATCTATTTTCGACGAATAACCATTTCGTAAAGGTAATAACTTGAAAGCATCCGGAAGAACGTAGCGAATGTAAAGTAAGTAAGTTTGCAGTAAAGATAAATTGCACAAATAGAAATACAAACCAAGTTTATAGTGGTTCGGTCATCGTGACCTACATCCACTCTGCCGATTCTTTTTCCGTCGAGGCCATCGGCACCCACTATCGATCTTCCTTTAATAGGCGAAGATCAACCTCCTTCTTACACCCCTCTTCTCCTTTTCATAGGTTTAGGAGACAACATTTATAAGCATTCACTCCTCTCTCAAACTATTCTAACACTTAGATTAGAAGAGGAGGATTCTCAAAAGAGATTACAATAGTGTTTTTCCCTTTTTAAATTCTCTGTGCTTGTATTTGTTAACCAGGGATGAGAGGGGTATTTATAGGCTTCAAGTTGATTCAAACTTGGAGCCTAAAAATGTCTCATCCCAAGTGTCCTGGGTACTAGCAGTACTACCACTGTTGGCTTGTCATTGGGCGGTACCACCGCTTGACAGGGGCGGTACCACTACTAGCAGCATTCACTATTGGTAGTACCACCACCCAGAATTCCTAGGGTGCTATTTTCCAGGCGGTGCCACCACCGACGCTGGCGGTGCCATCGCTAGTTGGGCTTTCAGTATCTTGGTTGGGCCTTGAATTTGGCCCAAACCAGCCTAACTTCGGGCCCAATTGGCCCCTAATAGAGTTGATGGGATTATCTCCCAAATCACACTCTAATTATGTGCTAACTACGATTCTTAAGACATATTCTAAGCAAAATAAGTCTGGTTTCTTCCGGCAAACTTCCGATGATCTCTCGATAATGTTCCGGTGAACTCCCAACAAGCTCCTAGACTCCACGACGATCTTCTTGGCGAGTTCCAATGAGCTTCTTTGGCAAGCTCCAGGACTTCTCGGTTGGTTCCAGTAGAACTTTCGACGAACGTCCAAGCTTCCGACGAACTCTCGAACTCCCAACGAAATCACGTTCTTGACTCTAGGACTTCATTTGCTTTATGCCTCGCTATCGTAGTTAATCTTGCACACATATAAACACACTTCGATCTAGATAATTATTACTAAGCTTTAATCAAGTTGTTCGGCATGTCAATGGTCCATCGACGCTTCGTCCAATTCTTCGACACATCGTCCTCTCTTGCGGCCTATTGCCCAATCGGCCAATTGACCTCCGTAACTCCGATATCCTTGGCGCAATATCTTCTCTTATCGGCCCCATACCCGAAACCATGGCCCGAAGCCTTCTATTGATACGTCGACCATTCCTCTAGCTCAATATCCAATCTTCTGACATGTTTTCCTTTGGCTCAACATGATTCTTCTTGCTTTAATTGTCTCATCCTACGTCACTCAAAATATAAATCAAATTATAAACACTTATCAATTGGTTTCATCATCAAAATATGAGATTCAACACATCCAACTACCTAAGCCTCTCAGATTAGTGGATCTCTATTCAATAATCTCTCATGGTCTCTTATAGGATCTAATAATTCAGGAGCTTATTAGATATCCAATAAGATAAGGGCTCCGATGGATATCTCATATCCGAACCTCTACTCATCGCAATGCCTACCATATGTGTATGACTCTCTAGGCCCAATATAGAATTGACTGTGAGTCATACCTCAGTGAATTATTATCTCCATAATAATTCACTCGACTCATCGACCACGGACGTACTTGGCCACTACGCCGCAGTCCTCAAACGGTACAAGGGAATCTAATCCATTGGACCTGTCTATCCTCAGTTATCGTGTACCTATATTCTTTCATCCATCTAATATCCTAGATATCATATACCATATATGGTGCTATCAAACCTATACGGTTTCTACTCGAGTCTCGCTCTAATCGGATTCTCTCGGAGAACTCTTTCTCTCTCAATCCGAATGACCCTAGCTAGGGATTTGTTTGAGTAAGAACACATGGGACATTCCTCTCATGACACCAAGAGTGGATGATCCTCTATCGACACTCAATAGCCCTTGTAAGGTTGACTACCACTCCCAATGACCGATTGTGCTAGTTTAGGACATCCAAACTATAAGTCTAGTATCAAAGAGTAGAGCACTCATATAGGACATCCTTGGTTCTCAAGTCTAAGGACCAGATACACCACCGAGACTATAGAATCATTGTTTGACAATAAGGCATCATCAACCATCCAACATTCCATAAGTGGATCAATTAGTAAACTCATTCTCCAATAAGCACCAGTACTATATCCCTACTGTCCTCACACGAGCAGTAATGAGACCAACTACATCCATCATATGGATGGGTATACAGTTCATCAGTTTGTCCAGTTATCTCGATGTCTCTCTCAAGGAACCTATGACCAGGATTATTTAGGATTTATGTTTAAAGGCAAATCGGTCTCATTATCATGATCTCATCACGATCCGATTCCCATATTGCATAGATCCAAGGACATCACAATATATATATATATATATATATATATATATATATATATATATATATATATATATATATATATATATATATATATATATATATATATATATATATATATGCAATAGTCAATATAAAGTGATAAATGTCAAAATATAATAAGCAAAAAGACTACGTGTCAAGTCACATGTGCCATCACTCACGTGATTGGCTTGTAGGGCATATATGAGTAGCAATCTCCCACTTGACTTAAAGCCAATCACCTATGTGTTTGATCCCCATCAGACCCCTGTGATGCTCAAAGATAATTTGAGATAACGGCTTTGTCAATGGATCTATAATGTTATCTTTGGATGGAACTCTTTCCACTGTTTTATCTCCTCGGGTCACGATCTCTCTAATAAGTTGGAACCTTCTCAGAACACTTCTGATGAGACTCGAGTTCCCTTATTTGAGTAATCGCCTTGTAGTTATTGCAATATAAGGAATTGGCTCCTCGCTACTTGGCCCAACTCTTAGATCTGTGATAAACTTCTTTTTCCAAACTCCCTATGTTGCCTCTACTGCAGCAATATACTCCGCCTCTGTGGTTGAGCCAGCAGTAGTATCTTGCTTGGAACTCTTCCAACACACTGCTCCTCTATTCAAAGTGTACACATACCTCAAATTTGACTTGTTATTATCGACATTAGACTGAAAACTTGGGTCATTGTAGCCTTCAACCCTGAGGCTACTACCTCCATATACTAGTAAAAGATCCTTAGTCCTTCTCAAGTACTTAAGGATACACTTTACTGCTTTCCAGTGCTTCAAGCCTAGAATTGCTTGATACCTTCTCGTGACACTCAAAGCATGTGCTATATTAGACCTGGTACATAGCATAACATATATGATAGACCCTATCATTGCTCAGGCATAGGGTATCCTATCAAAGTTCGTCTTTTCTTTAGGAGTCATTGGGGACATACTCCTAGAAAATGATGCCCTATGTCTCATTGGTATAAGACCTCTCTTACAATTTTTCATGCCAAACCTTTTGACAATGGTGTCTATATACCTAGATTAGGATAAGCCAAGCATCCTCTTGGATCTATCTCTATAGATCCGAATTCCCAAGATATAGAATGCTTCCCTTAAGTCTTTCATGGAGAAGTGTCTAGGTAACTAAGTCTTTACTATGGATAGTATTCCTATATCATCCATAATGATTAGGATGTCATCCACATATAACACCAAGAAGGTGATAATGCTCCCACTTACCTTCCAGTACACACAAGGCTCATCTTGGTTCTTAACGAAGTCATGTGATCTGATTGTCTCATCAAATCTTATGTTCCAACTTTGGGAAGCTTGCTTTAATCTATAAATGGATCTAAACAACCCGCACACCTTATTTAGGCAGTTCTTGGACACAAATCGCTCGGGCTATATCATATATATCTCTTCCTTGAGGTTCCCATTGAGGAATGTGATTTTCACATCCATTTGTCAGATCTCATAATCATAGTATACTGCAATAGCCAATAGAATTCAGATAGATTTTAGCATGGCTATGGGTAACAAGGTTTCATCATAGTCAATACCTTGCCTTTGACAATACCTTATAGTCATTAGCCTTGCTTTATAAGTCTCTATCTTTCCATCTACTCTGATGTTTTTCTGAAAGATTCACTTGCAACCGATGGGTACAATACCCTCGGGCGCATCAACTAGGTTCCAAACCTTGTTGGAGTACATGGACCCCATCTCAGAATTCATTGCTTCTTGCTACTTCCCGGAGTCTATACTCATAATAGCCTCCTAATAGGTCAAATGATCAATATCCTCAACATCATCTCCTCCAATATGTCCTACATATCTCCCAAGAGGATAAGATATTTTATTGGACCTACGTAAAGTTATAACTTATGTGATAGTTACCTGAACAAACTCGAGTTGTAGAGTGGTGCTTGAGCTAGGTTCTCCAACCTCGCTCAACTCTATTATACTCCCACTATCTCTACCAAGAATATGTTCCCTAGGACATATCCCCAGAATGAGATGGGTAGGTCAGCGAAACTCATCATGGACCATACCATGTCTAACAATGTACAATTCCTCATTTCAGATACACCATTGAGCTAAGGTGCATAAGGAGGTGTCCATTGGGATAGAATCTCATGGTGCTTGAGAAAGTAGATAAACTCTATACTCAAGTACTCACCTCGTTGATCTGATCGAAGAGTTTTGATACTCTTTTCTGTTTAGTTCTCCACTTCATTCCTATACTCTCAAAATTTTTAAAGGCCTCGAAGTTGACTTCATTAAGTATACATATCCATACCTTGAGAAATCATCAGTAAAGGTAATGAAGTAGGAGTAACCACCAATGGCATGAGTTGATATAGGTCCACATACATCACTATGTATGAGTTCTAGCAGCTCAGTGGTGTCAGCTAGGAGTGGGTCTTGCAGGCTTTCTTTGGGAAGCCAGGACATATAGAGATCATGGGTTGATCCTCTATCGGCAATTGCAAAGAGATGGTGGGGGCTCTTGTACTTCTGCTTAGATGGCCTCCTTGATCCGGATGGTAGGATGAGTTGGTAGTGCTAGTACTTTCCCTATCACTTAGTATGCTTATACAATAAATTCAGGTGTATATCACTGGTATCCTCCATATGCTATGGTATTTGAAACCATGAATTTAAATCTTGATCAAATACTAGTATCAATAATTTATTGGTATAATATGATCATATTTGAGTAGTACATTGATCTGAACCATCTGGTATCATTCAAAGGATCATACATAAATAACAAGACCAATATTAGACTATATTTGGAACCATGTATTTAGGAAGAACATGGGGTCCCACAAAATATATAGGCAAAAATAGGAACTCATATAAAATAATAAAACAAACAATGCTTTGGTTCAAAATTCATGCCTAAAACTAACTCATCATATTTAGCTCTTTCAGAAAATCTAACTTTGAGCCCACTAAGTATCGTTGAATTAGTGTGTGCTAAAAAGATCGACTCATGTAAGATAGTGGAATGAACCGGTGAAAAACTAATTTGGTCTGAAATCTAAGCATGGCCTTATCACTAGGTGCTCAAACCAAGTAAAAAATCTCCATGGGTGGGTAATAACATGCCTTTATATATAAAAAAAAATCTATCATAATACCCAACATAAAGAATTGTCTCTAGGATGCTTTGAAATTAAGATCACTTGGCTTCTCCATAAGCTGGATGATAGCATTTCTTTCATAACCTTCCATAAAAAAATAAAAACAAGAAGATATACAAACAGACCATAAAGCCATTAAAAATAGATTAAAAATTAAAATAATTATTAACATAATAAATACCAAAACCAACCATTAAACAGATAGGGCAAACATATTGGTTTTGCACCATCAAATTTATTTCTAAGTTTCCACAAGATAGGTACAAAAATTTTTCTAGATCATTTAGCACACCTAAATTTAAAGATGATAATCTATGAATGTGTGATAACAATGATGCTCTTAAGTAGTTACACTACAACATATATTTGGAAACAAACAAGAAATATGTAAAGAAATATATGCAAGTATTTGTCTTTGACATTCCATTTGCTCCAGGTTCCTTCAAATACTTTCAGATATCAAAGTAATATCCTCAGCAGGAGAATAAGATATACACTTGCTAGAATGTGGAATGAGCGTCTTGTTAAATGACTCACTTCCATTGAATTGGTACTTTGCGCATTCCTTGAAGGATGGTCTAAGTGGCTACAAGGAAGGATTATAGTTGAGCACTTTCTACATACAAGACAAAGGCTAGTAACAACACCAATACTACTACCACACTCTATCCCATGTCTTGTAACTAAAATGGAAGTTACTGATTCATTTGCAAAATATCGCTAACTCATTTGCAAAAATTGATAAAAATGATAAAATTTGTAAAGATCAGAGGCAATAAACAAGTGTTCCTTCAGTATTGCCCTACTTTCAAGACACTGGCATCCATCCTAAAAATCTTGAAAATGGACATGTGCAACATAAAGTTTTGGATATTTTCTACATCTACATGAAGGTGGAACTAAAGTTCTATAGATGAAACCAGCACTTTTGATGCCAATGGGATATGCCCATTCATCATTTCCAGAAGATGTTATTACCAATCTTTCAAGAAGTGCCCAGTGCCTTCGTAGCCCATATGACTTTTCCATTTCAAGCTATATGTTGGGTGTACAAAGTTGTAGTTGTCAACTAAGATTTGCAGCTAATTGTAGTATAATGTCATTAATATTCTTTATAGAACAGGATAACTCAGTTGTATATTGCAGTGGAAAGAGGGGAGACTCTGTTGGAGGATTACATGTTAGGATCAAGAGGCACTAAGAGGGGGGGGGGGTGAATTAGTGCAGCGATTAAACGTCGGTTTTGATCAATCTTTCGTACGGTAAAAATTGAACTTGAAAGTGTATTCGTATAGTAGAGCAGCTAAGGTACTGAGTAAATAAGCAAGTAAGAAAGTTTGCAGTAATGGATAGCAACAATGAAATGCAAACCAGAGATTACGCCGTTTTTAAAGTGGTTCGGTCAAATGACCGTACATCCACTTGCGAGGCCCCTCTTCGACGAGGCTCCCACCTTCCACTAGCAAATCTCTTGAAATAGAAGGGTAAATACCCCTCTTACAACTCTTTACAAGTAGTTCACACTCTTACAGATTTCAAGAAAGAAGGAGGTGAACACTAATTGAAAACCAAGGATTACTAAGACTTTTCTAAGACCTTTCTCTCACTCACTTGCCGCTCAAAAAGTTGTTCTCTCTGCTGAGAATTGAGGGGTATTTATAGGCCTCAAGAGGATTCAAATTTGGGCTCCAAAAATTTGAATTCTCCTTATGTTCCCGATGCTGGCGGTGCCACCGCCTAGCCAAGCGGTGCCACCGCCCAGCTCTCGGTGCTGGGCGGTGCAACCGCCCAGCCCAGGTGGTGCCACCCGCCTAGCTCTCGGCCTCTGGGCGGTGCCACCGCCTACACTATTTCAGCTCACTGTTGGGCTCCAAAATTGGCCCAACCCAGTCCGAACTTGGGCCGAATTGGCCCCTACTTGAGTCATAGGATTAACACCTAATCCTAGCCATAATTAACGTGTTAACTACAAATTTAAAGACATTTTCTAAGCTATTACAAAGTCATAAGTCAAGACTTCTTCCAGCGAGCTTTCGGTGAACTTCCGACGGTCTTCTGATAAACTCTCGGAAACCATTCTGGCGGACTCCCGGCAAGCTCCTAGACTTCACGATTTGATCTTGGCGAGTTCCGATGAGTTCTTCGGCAAGCTCCGATCTTTCTCGGTTGAGCCCGCGAACTTCCGCCGAACTTTCGGCGAGCTTCGCCAAAACCCTCGCAAGCTCCATACTCATTCTCGGCTAGTTCCAAAACACAATGTACCTATTAATTTAGCAAGTACCTATTATATGTAGATCGAAATAGACATGATTTGCCGTATCCAGAATAATACCATTCCAACCCAATTTTCAATGAAAATGTAACCATTAACCACCCATAAACTAACTTGTTACAAATACATCTTGTTGTTGCACTCGAAACATATAAATGTGTTGACTAATCTGGCTAAACGTTTTGAACTGACATGAAATGGTTTGAATAATTGAAAATGATTATTCAGAAATACACATGACTGCTGAGATTACGCATTGAATTTCTGGTAGTAG
>PYDT01000169.1:0-22500 GCA_004837865.1 Musa balbisiana
TATGGCGAAGGCATGTCTTCTTTTTTTTTTTCAAATAAAAATCATGGCGCCAAGCGTGATGGGAATGCAGAGACGTTGGTAATTTTCCCCGATCAGAATGAAAGGATCCATAGAAGGGCTCACCCCATGCATATGGTATGCACATCGGGTGGCAGTGTGGCACAATTGCTTAGTACATAAATAGCTATTCCTGATACTAACCATCCGCCGGGGAGAGTTGATAAACAACAAAGATCACTAGTTATTTTTCTATATGAGATATACCATGAGACCAACAACATGTGATTTGAGATCTCGCTATTAACTTTGACCTAAAAAAAGTAAATCTTTCTCCGATGAAAGTCGGTGATTAGGACAAAATTAGGTTCCTTTAGGACAATGTCCGTGCACCGTTGGATGCATACGGTTCAAAAAAAATTGCGAAAAAAAAAAGAATCAATGTGTCGATTCCAGTTCTATTTTTTTTTTTCTGTAATAGGTTTTGGTTTCTAATAAAGCTTCCATTTTTAAACGACATGAGATGAGTTTTGGTTCCGTACCTATTAAAAAAAAGAATTTACTAATTATGAAATTGAATGAACAAATCTCTTCTCATTGATGTATTGTTCATCGACATTCCACATCACGACTGTAATTTTCTTGTTTCGAATGGGCCTTTTCATTCTTTAGGGTTCATGTTCTACTCGGGGAAAAGATCTGTCCAGAATCCATTGGCACATTATAGGCAAAGGTCTCAGTACCACTTCTTTTGTTACGACTGTTTTTTTTCCAATTCGTCATGCCTTTCCCCACTCATTCGATGTATCACATACTATTTCGTTGGTTATGGTGGACGTTGGTAAATCAAGCTATAAAAGGATAAGCATCGTTTATGATACAAGCGTAATCGTACATTACATGGACTACAATTTGGTATTTCTTGAACGGAGCCTGGATACTATTACTTTATGTTATTTTATTTTTCCAGTCAACCTAATTCTCCTAATTGATCCTCAAAAATAAATAAAGTGAGATAATTGAACTTCCACGCTCCGAATGATTGAACTGGTTCACTCAATACAATATTTCTTAGGCGAAACGCGGATATTTTCGATCGAGGGAGAGAACGGGTACAAATTCCATCTACCAATATGTCTGACAAGTCGCACTATAAGTCAACCCAAACTGCAGCTCCTCTCCAGGGACATCCGAAAGGACTTTTGGAAACACCAACGGGCATTAAATTAAGAAAAACCTTGAGTAAATATACTCACTTTAAGTTCGAAACATAACAATGGATTTATCGTTTCATCCCTTTTTCTGTATTGTATTTTATACATAGTTTGGATACCATAAAATTGGAAGGTTTATTTATAGAGTTAAGACGAATGAATAAAAAGAAAAATTTTAACTAACGGATCAATCGTTGGAGTAATAAACAAGTATCTACGCATTCGTTTTCACTAAAGAGAAATAATCCTCCCATTGGTATTGTACTTATCGGGTATAGAATAGATAGAGGGCTCTCTTGGTCTTACGAACAGAAATGGTCCCATTAGTCATGGAACGGACTAACAAGTAACCCTTTCTCATACGGAATCTACTGAAAAGGTTAGATAACAGTCTAGTCTTTCCAATGCGATAAATAAAGTGACATGGGTTATTTTCTTTGATAAAGGGGTATTTCATGGGTTTGCCTGGTATCGTGTTCATACTGTCGTATTGAATTGATCCCGGTCGATTGCTTCTGTGCCATGAATGCATACAGCCCTAGTTGCTGGTTGGGGGCCGGTTCGATGGCTTTATACGAAGTAGCGGTTTTTGATCCCTCTGAACCCGCTCTTGATCCAATGTGGAGGACAAGGTATTGTTCGTTTACCCTTTCATGACTCGTTTAGGAATAACCAATGCGTGGGGTGGTTGGAGATTAGGAGGACTGTACCGAATCACGGTCTTTGGGTTATGAAGGTGTGGCAGGGGACAATTGTGTTTTCTGGCTGTGCTTCTTGGCCAGATATCTGGAATTGGGTATTGGACTAGAAATATTCTGGTGATGAAACGTAGGCAAAACCTCTTTAGATTGCCAAGATCTTGGAATTCATTATTTCTCTAGGGGTGGCTTGCTTTGCGCTTTGGGAGCGCATTTCTGAACAGTTTGTAGGTCTCGGATAGGGTGTCCTGACATTATGGACTAACTGGAAAACGTACAACCTGTAAGTCCAGCGTGGGGCGCGGAAGGCTTTGATCCTTTTGTTCCCGGGGAAGGAATAGCTCTCATATATGTGCAGCGGTACATTGGGGCATATTAGCAGGATTATTCAATCTAGGTCCGTCCGCCTAAACGTCTATACAAGGATTACGTATGGGGCAATATGGAAAAACTGTACTTTCCAGTAGTATCGCTTGCTGTTTGTTGGCCGCTTGCGTTGGGGCGGAACTTATGTGGTATGGTTCAGCAAAATACCCCAATCGAATTATTTGGGCCCACTGTTATCAGTGGGGATAGGGATACTTTAAGCAAGAAAATATCCCCCCGAAGAGTTAAGCGCCGGACTAGCCCAAAATCTGAGTTGATCGGAAGCTGGTCTAAAATTACCGAAAAGTAGCTGTTTCTGATTACTGGTAAATAATCCAGCAAAAGGGGGATTATTCAGAGCAGCAGGGTCAAGGACAACGGGATGGAAAGATGGTGGGTGGTTAGGGACACCCGTCGTTAGAGATAAAGAAGGGCGCGAGCGTTTGTACGTCGTTATTATCGTATGCCTACCTTTTTTTGAATAACATGCCGGTAGTGCGGTTAGATGGAGAGGAATTGTTTATGCGCCGCAGGTTCCTGTTAGAGGGCAGAATCAAAGTATAGGTTGAACACAGATAGGTGTAATGTTGAGTTCTAAGGGTGGACGAACTCAATGGAAGTCGTATAGTGATCCTGTGACTGTAAAAAAAATATGCTCGGACGTGCCCAATTAGGTGAAATTTTTGAATTAGATCTGGGCTACTTTGATAATTTGGAGCGTTTTCGCACAGTCCAAGGGGTGCGGTTTCACTTTTGGCAATGTACAGTTTGCTTTGCTCTCTTTTTCGGACACCATTGGACATGGCGCTAGAAAACATGGGTTCAGAGATGTTTTTGCGGAAGTGATCCAGATTTTGGCTGCTCAAGGGAATGTTGGAAGCAATTCCAAAAACTTGGAGCTCCAACTACAAAGAGACAAGTAGTCTGATACAACATGCATGGTATCTTTCGCCTCTTGGGTGATTTGAAATTAGGGTTAGGGTACTGAAGAAATCTGACTTGGAATCCACCCCATTTTTTTGGAATCTTTCCTTTTCTTTATATGGTAATGATGCCAAATGAATAGTGTGGAAAGCTAGCTAAATTGTAAACCACGACTCGAAGCTATGGAAGCATGGTGTATACCTTCCTTTTTAGTCTCGACTCTAGGGAATAATTTTTTTCGCTATCTTTTTTCGAGAAACGCCATAAGGTCCAACCTAAAAAAATGAAATCATTTTTAATTATATCAATTGATAGTAATGAGTCTCCCAAATGGAGGCGCATATTCAACTAGTCCCCGTGTTCTTCGAATGGACTTTAGTTGTTGGGAGGGTTGCCCAAAGCGGATACTAAGGCCGTACCAGTAAAGATTAGCAAGTAACAACCAGATATGAAGATGGCGACTAGGGTTGCGTCCATTTTTAGACATTCAAGAGCCACAATGGTTTACGATAAGAGCGCGTTTATTTAAACTAAACGGAATGGTATACAAAAGTCAACAGATCTAAACAATGATAAATAGATTTATGGCTACACAAACGTTGAGGATAGGTCTAGGATTGGGCCAAGACAACTACTGTAGGGAATTATTGAAACCATTGAATCAGGAAATATGGTAAAGTAGCTCCGGGCTGGGGGACTACACCATTTAATGGGAGTCCGCAAATGGGACCCTATTACGGTATTCATCTATTATTGGGAAAAAAGTTATAATTCTTCCGTTTTACTGGAGGCATTATCATGAGGTAAGTTATAGACACTTTGAAAGATCCTAGTTCATCAAAAAAATTAACTTTACTTAAACTCGGATTCTAGACATTCTGGGAGTCGACCGTGAATTATTTGTTTCCGTATCTCCGGAATTGAGTTGTGACTTGTTATATTGATCCTATTTGATAAGACAGAGAATGGTTCTGTTAATCTCTATTCGAGATGATTCTATTTGTCGGATAGTATTTCGTATCTGGAGCACGGAAAGATATAGGAAGATAGAATAGATTTAAGAAAAGAAATATTAAAACTATGATTCATAAACTACTATTAAGACTCGCAACCGGATCTCAGAAATTTTCAAATCGATATTTCCTTAAATCAAACGATTTTTCTTCCCTTCAGACTTTTTTTTTCTGACCGACGGAAATCTTTTTCTAGATTTTGTGAGTCATTTAACATTCAATGCGAATACGTGATCATGCAAAGGGTTAGTTATCAGAGAACCTGTGAGTTTAGTTGAGGCTTTGCTTTATTAATTTATTAAATTAAATCATCGTGTTTAGTAGAATCGGGGTTTCAATTGATTCACTAGGTCTCAACAAGCAAATTTCATATCAATAGTAAAACAAGAATCATCCGCATTACAAAAAAAACAAGAAATAAAATAACAAATAAAAAAATAGGGAAGCGAAGATTACAAAAGGCCGGTAATGATCAACATCAAAAGCGACAGATGAGCAATTGAATTTGAGGCATTATATCAAAGAAGAAATTTTCGGTATTTTGTTACTTCGTATCTTCGGGGTCGGGGAAATTCAGGCGGCTAAGCTAAGAAGGTTTGAAACTTTTCTATTACTATCCGTTGAATCCGGCATTGGTGTTATGCGGAAGCCTTTACGAGATGAAATTTTATATCTGGTTCTCAGGGGGGGAGTCCCTTGCGCCTTGGTACCTATCTCAATAAGATATGATGGTTTTGAGGAACGTCTTGAAGATTCAGGCGATTGCAGCTGAGATAACTAGTAAAGATGTTCCTCCTCTGTCACATATTTTATGTTTAGGGGGGATCACCACTTACTGTTTTAGTAACAAGTAGCTATAGGTTTTGCTAGCCTTTTGACTACCGTACAACCGTTACAGAGGCTTTTTCCTCTGTTCAATACATAAGGAATGAGGCCAACTTTGGTGTTAATTCCGACGTCAATCGAGGGGTCAGCAGGATGACGGTTCTAATGTGATCTTGCACGTATGCGTGTGACATTACAGGTGGATTAACAAACCCCGCGAATTAACTTGGTGAAAAGGTGTAGCTTTGGCGTATTGACGCATCTTTTGGTGTAACGGGTTCTTCCTTACATTGGGACACAATTGGTTATTGGCAGTAAAAATTGTGAAGGCGTACATGAAGCTATTCCGTAATGGATTCGCCTTGTAGAGTTAGACGCGGGAAGTGCGAGTGGGCCAATCCACTTTGACGTTTTATAGTTTACACCTTTTGTTTGCCTTTTCTTACTGCCGTTATTTATGTTAAAGCATTTTCAATGATAGTAAGCAAGGTAGTTCGGGTCCTTTATAGAAATTCATAGATATTTGTAATTATCATATATCATACGGGAGGAACGATAGACAATTAATTCATTGCTAGAAATCTGGATTATTGAAAAAAATAAGACATGTTATTGGATACTTTTCTTTAACTTCGAAGTATTGTATTCCTTATTTGAACGAATAGTGAAGTTAATTTCGAAGAGAGGATGGCTTATGGGAGTGTGTTGATGGAACTATTGATAGGACATTGCAGATATATTATTTTATCTGCCACATTGGACTTCAAAACAAATGTGTCTCCACATCAAACCACCACGTAAGCCCCCTATGTAGCAGCGCTAGGCCGGCGTTTTTTGGGAGAACCTTTCATGTCAACATGAATAATGTTATGCATGAACAGGCTCCGTAAGATCCGTAGAATAAAAAAAGGGATGGGCAGATTCAATGTTCTGTCTATTCACTCCTGATTGTAGTGTAGAAATGCATCAGTTCCTCTGCATCGATCCCGACCGGATAATACTATCGGAGGGGAATAAGAGATCTAAGGAAGAAACAGAGGCTAGACTTTATTAGTAACAGTAAATACTTGTATGTAAGAAAATCGAATGTTGGGGGGATAAACACCAATCAAAGACAGAGACAATCCAAAAAGCACTGATATGGATCAAATTTATAGCTTACGGGATATTGAGCCATTTACCTGTAAGAACTGAATTCGTTGCAATGAATAGTTGCAAACTCCGGAAAATGGAATCTGGTAATCTTTTCACATACATGTCATTATATATGCTAATGTGGGGATATGTATGAAAAATAGATTTTATATGGATCTATTTCTGCATTCCTTTCATTCTTGCTCGAGCGGATGATGAAAAATAGCTGTCTGGTTCCGTAGGGGGGGATGGCTCATAGGATTTACCCGGTATCCCAATAACAAAGAAACCTGACTTGAACGATCCTGTATTAGAGCTAAATTGGCTAAAGGGAGGGGCATAATTATTACGGAGAACCCGCAGGCACAAGGATCTTTTAATATATGTTTCCATAGTATTCTAGGTTACTATTGCATGTAATGTAGGCTTGGCCAGTCTCTAGAACCGTCAAGATTGGGAACCGGCGGATCCATTTGCAACCCTTTGGAAATATTACCGAATGGTACTCTTCCCCGTATTTCAACTACTCGCCACAGTACCCAATAAGTATTAGGTTTTCTTTTAAGGGCGTCAGTACCAACGGGATTATTGACAGTACCTTTTTGGAGAAAGTTAATAAATTCCCCATCCATTTCGCCGTCCAGTCGCTACAACAGTCTCTTGGATCGGGACGCAGTAGCTCTTTGGTTAGTACGGGAGCAAACATTACATATTGATAAATCGCTAACTTTAGGTCTTTTTGAAGATTCAACCGTTGAAATACCAGATTAATGTATCTAAGGAATGTGACTTCAAAGTCAGTTTAGATACAGTTAATTTTACTTATGATCATTCCACGAAAAAGGGGATTGTGCCAAAAAAAGATTAAAAAACAAATTTTTCTTCTTTTCTTTATAATTTCTTCATGTTTATTAGAAAAAGAAGATAAATAATTATAATGGATTTTAAAAAAAAAAAAAATTAAATTTTAAAACAATTGATTTTAGGGTAAAATCAATTGCGAAATGGTTGTAGAGTGTCGATAATCTTTTTTTACATTTCTATGCGAAAAAAATTCAATCTCCTAAGATCTTCGTGACTATTATTCAAAAAGGTCCAAGAAGGTGTGTATATTGGACCTTTTGAGACAATGATAGTCCTGGAAGGTAATTATGATTGGTCAATAAAAATACATGTCAATGGAATTCTTTGGTTTTCTTTGAGAGTGGGTAATCTATCTTGAAAGGTTAAATGGGTAGAGTAAACCTGTTTTTATTTTCTTTGAAATTAAGTCCTCTCCTCCGCATGTAGAAAAGGAATAAATAAATCAATTAAATTAATGAGAAGCTTCATAAAGTGCTTCTTAGGAGTTAACTTCCATTGTAGATATTTCTAGAAAAGTTCTCTTGTTTTTCATCTCCCATTCCCATAAGAAGAATATATGATTCGCATTCGAACAGCGATAGATTACCAGATCTATAGGATTAACTTCATTTTTAGGTCTAGTTGTTCGCGTTTCGTACGATATCAACGATCTCTGCCTGATTTGTAATCCAATCCACAATCAATTGGTTACGTATGGGAAGCTATAGGGTGTGTTGTGTCAACTATTTCACGGAAGGTGGTAAATGATATCTTGAGCGGTTAAGTTATTAGGGACCGCCAAATGGAGGCGTCTCTACCTCCATATATTATTACTTCTCAATAAAATTTCTTTCAAATTTAGAAAATTTGCAGTACCGGATTCTTCAAACCATTATAGCTAGAATATTCATGTCGGAATTGGCAGGAGTGCAACGTTGTGATACATGCGGCCTTCTATTCTCCAGTTAAAGCCCTTCGCATGGCACTACCGATAGTATCAAACGCTTAGACCTTTCCATAAGCGGCGGCTAGAAACGAAACGACCATAATAAAGACGTGTACGGTTACTTCATTCAACACCCTCCAATGTAGGTTGAGGGATCTGCTACTTTCTGCATCGAACCAACTATACTAATAATATTATTGATCAGTCATGGTGAATCATTTAATTTTCTCTTGACATTGTTTTTTTCTTATTTCGACAACGTATTTTTTAGGGGGGGACATCCATTAGGTGGCATAGGTTGTTACATACGTACGAAACTTAATAGTATACAACTTCACGACTGGTCGTAATGCTCGCATCTCTTCCGAGACCAGGCAGACTTTTATCTAACTTCTGCCTCGTTGCATTACCCTGATTAAAACTACGTACGAAGGCATTTATTGCCGCGCCGTGAGCAGAATAGGGGGTCCTCTTCTTGCCCTTTGAATCGGAAGTACCAGCAGAGAGGCCCAAGAACCACCGACCTCGTACATCTTAACAGTTACAATGGATTGTTGAAACTTGCTTGAACGTGAATAATTCTTTTCGTATTCTAGCACATTTTACGTGAACCCATACGCCCATCCACGTGATGAACGATTCTGGTAAGCTTTTGTCATATTTTATCATATTATAAATATAGGCAGAAGCGGAAAGAAAGAGCGGAAAGATCCATTCATATTAAAAGAATCCGTATTTTTGTCTTTCTTTAGAAGTTTCTTTTTTAGAAAGATTATTCCTGTCTCTGTTTCTGTCTGATTGGAACATAATCACTATAATTTACTGTCCGCGCTAGTATCAGGCGACATGTTTCACAAAATTGTACGAACGGAAACCCGTATTTTAATATTTAATATTCCTTACCTTATTTTGAATCTCTTCCTTGCAGAAATAAGTCTCTCCTCTTGCTTTTTTATTTAACTTCGAATTGTATCGTCATTTAACTTCGAATGATCGGCGAATGAATGCTTTTAAATCACTAATTCATTCGAACTCTGTGTTGCTGAAGTCTATATTAATACTCCCCTGGTTGAATTCATACACTAACTTTCAATTTTGACTCTTCCCCAGGTAGTACTCCGTTACAACACTGCGCCGTATCCTTCCGAAACATAACCGAGATACATCTTTATTTCTAGGCGGAAACCCGAACATACCGTTTGTGGGGAAGTGATTCGTAATTCACCTTCATGATAAATTTTTGTTCTTTCATTCCAGGTAACTTCCTCGATATCAACTAACTGAGGAAGATTTATAGCACGAACTTTTCCTCTCTATCCCAATATGAATTAGAGAGAAATTTAGGATACGCAGCGGAGGAGGATCACCATATATTAACAACAAGTTCGCCTTCCCATTTTTTTTCTCGTCGAGCTTCGCCGATCCTGTCATTATCCCTCGGGAATTAGAAAGAATTACAATTGCTATTCCACCTAAAATCTTAGGAATTTGTTGATAGTCGGAATAAATTCGTAAACCGGTCGGCTGATACCTTTAAAATAGTTGTCTGTGTATTTCTTTTCCTAGTCCTTTCTATGTCGCAGATTGCAACCAAGAAATATTTGTTACCTTCCGATGTTTCCGAACGTTTTCAATAACCTTCTCGTAAAGTCTTTTCACAATATTTTCGGTCTATATATATGCTATTCGCACCGTTTCCCTTTTTTTATTCATGTCAGCATTTTCTTATAGAAGTTATTATATCGCATAGTGTCCTTTACCCATGGACGAACTTAATTATTGGTGCCTCCAAATTTTTTGATCCTAATCAACATGTTTCCTGTTTTTTTCTTTGGTGTTATTTTCTTTCTTTTTTTTTTTTTTTATTACATGCCATATTTATTATTACAAGTATAATCGGGAGACACAATCGACTAATCTACTAAATTGATTCTACTAATTTGATCTATTTAGATGTTCTGAATATTCCTAGTCCCACTAGTGTATTATAACCTCGGGAGCCAATGAAACTATTTTAGAAAATTCACCTGTCTCAATTCCCGAGCGCGCGCACCCAAAACCGAGTTCCTTTTGGGGGGATTTCCTTCTTGATCAATGACCAACTCAGCATGTCATCATATCGTATATCATCCCGTTGTCCACGTTTGGAGTTTCTTTACAGTACCGGACAATACAGCATCTACTTATTTCCGATCTTTCTATGGCAATTAGGGCACTGCTTTCTTTGATTACAGCAACAATAACGTCACCATATGACATATCGATGGTACCAGGCCTAATGATTCGAATCTACATCATTCTCGACTCCGCGGTTATCCGCTACATTCAAAAGGGTCTCAGGTGAATCATATCCTTTTATGGAATCCGTTATTTTAAATGCAAAGGATGAAGGAAAAAAGAATATTCTCTGTCCAGAAATAAATAAACTTGCCGTTGTTTTTTCATCCTCAATACACTGTTTAGTCTACATACCTATCTGACAAATGAGTTCGTATAGTGCATTTGGACGCAGCTATTGAAATAGCGGTTTGGCTACAGCTTCTGATTACTCCCGCCCCTTTCCATAAAGTATATCTAACAAGCTTTATCACAACAAAGGATACCCAACTATATCTGGGATCCCTTCCCCGAACCCATACGTGTTTCGCGGTCTTGCTGTAAACGGTTTTTGGTCGGAAATATACGTACCATCTTTTTTTCCACCACGACGCGCATATCGTGTCATTGCTCGTCGCCCCGCTTCTATCGTCTAAGCTGTTGATCCAAGTCGGGTTTCAAGTGCCCTGAAGAGCGTATCTGCCGAAACAAATACGATTGCCCCGACAAGGATATTCCCTTCTTCTTCCTCCTATGTTGTTTACGAATCTGGTTCCTTTTGGGGTTATAGTTGATGGTCGTTTCTTAATTCCTCTCTACTACAGAACCGTACATGATAGTTTCTTCTCATCCAGCTCCACGCGATGAAAGGATCAATAATACTTACGATACCATGTATGTAATATGAGAAACTAAGTCACTAGCATTTATTAATATTGATTTGTTTTGTTATACAGGAAGATGTATCATACAGGATATATCCTAGAATATTTATGTTATGCAATTTTTAATATAATTTACTAGATTAGATATAAATTATAGATAATGCTTTTTATAATTATAGATATGCTTTTATTTTATAACGATCCTTGATCCTTATTTTTACCCTTATACATGATGCCAAAATATTGTATGTATTCTCCAAAAAAAAAGGTTTCGCGGGCAATATTTGACGCTTTACTGTTTTAATTCCTAGGTCAGCCCATGACTTCCAGAATAAATAAATTTTTTCTCGTTCGTGCCGCGCCATCCCACCAATGATTATTCGGATTCGTTTTCAGTAGAATCCTATGCAGTCACAGGTTCCGTCGTTCCCATAAAGCCTTCTCCATTATGTTAGGCCTTACTCTGCATGGGTTCCCAACAAAATTCCTTTCTCGAGTCAATCTCCTTAGTTTTTATTAACCCGAGTCTCTTTATTTATTTATATTCATTCGTATTGATGCTTTTAATCACAATTTCCTTTATGGGGTAATTCATAGACCCTCCATATTTGAATCGTTTATATCATTGATATTTTTGTTCTCTCTTCTATCATCCTTTCCATTTAATCCAATCCCTTTATTTTTGTTTCACAACCCATATCCAGATTTTTATTTGAAAAGAGTTGTAGTTGCAGTTGCTGCAACTATATGATTGATCCACTCATCTCCGATAGTGACTGTTTCTTGGATCCTCGCAATCGAAGCATCCGTTGGTTATTAGGTTTATTTTTGTTTTTATTTTTGTTTTTATTTATTTTATATATTCTTAGTTAAGTAGGGTTTAGTCTATTTTTTTTTATTCCAATTCTAACGCTAAGAAAAATTAACGAGTCACACACTAAGCATAGGCAATTATAACAAATGGTCAATCGAATTTTTATTCACCTTATAGAATTGAATTGCTCATTTTTGTTTGATTTACGGAAAAGCCCTGAAACAGTTTGTTATTTTTTTGGTCTATCACGGGCCGATATGCAAGATAAATGAAGTCTTTATTCCTCGTCCACAAATATCCAAATTTTTGATGCCTAATACTCCATAGATAGTTCGAATTGTATAGGAACAATGATCAATTTTAGCGCGAATTGTTTGTAGGGAACCCTGCCCTCTCTGATCCATTCGACACGTGCAATTTCTTTTCCGTCAATCCCCCTGCAATTTGTACTTGCATTCCTTTTGTATCCGTTTGTTTTTCAGCTAATTCAATAGCCTTTTTCATTGCCTTTCGAACGGAAACTCTATGTTTTAAGTTGTAAAGCATAGATTCCGCAAGAATATTAGGTGCCATAGGTGTTCAACTCTTGTGATAGAATGTTGAGTCTTCGGTTCACAGAATTAAATTCTTTTTGTACATTCATCTGTAATTCTTCGATTCCTCGTGTTTGGCCCTCTATTAATAAATTTGGGAAATCACTAGAGATTAGTACCCTGGCTCAACTCCAATTCTTTTTTTAATTCCTATACGACGATTCCTTCGAAAACCCAGGATATTCTCCTATTTTTTTGTACATAGTTCTTGATACAATTCCGTATTTTTTCACTTCCTGTAAACCCACAGAATAATTTTTTTGGTTGTGCGAACCAAAAGGAATGATGACGTTGGGTTGTACCAAGTCTGAAACCAAGTGGATTTATTTTGTTGTCCCATATTTTCCTATTAATTTTTCTTTCCATCCATATATGTTATTTTTACTATGTGTTTACTAACTATGAGTAATTCTAGAATCTTAGATTCCTCCTAAAAATAATTTCGAATGTTATCCTTTAATACAGGGTTATATGACAAAGTCTTTTTATCGGATAACTACGACGGTCCCCGAGCTCGAGGTCTTAATTTTTTCACAATGGTATCCTATTAACTTTGGCTTCACTAATGACTGACTCAGCTTCGTTCAAACCCATATTATGACTAGCATTTGCTGCTGCAGAAATAACCATTTTAAAAATGGGGATAAAGTGCTCGTAAGGCATGAGTTCCAGTATCATAATGTCTTCTCATAGGAACGTTGGTCCAGCGAATCTGATCAATTACTCTTCGCGCTTTGAAAACAGACATACTACATATTGTTGCTAAAAATTTTTCTTCTTTTAAAAAACCGAACTCGAGTTCTTTATCATAAGGTTTCCTATCCCCCAACTCATGTAACACTTGTTTGATACTTTATTTTTTTTTTTCACAAAAAAATTTTTCAATTTCAATTTTTTTTATATTTAATTTATATTTTATATTTTATATTTTAATATAAATGTTTTATTTATTTGTTTTATTTATTTCATCTTAAAATGTTTTATTTATGATTCAAATGAACTTTAATTACTTACGACGAGGTTATTATCGGTTCTTGCATGTCTCGCAAAAGTAAAGTAGGCGCGAATTCTCCCACTTTTTGACCTACCATACGATCTGTTATATAATAGTTAATGTTCCTTTCCATTATGAAATAGCGGATTGGTATGGCCATCATTTGTTGGTATATGTAGAGATTCCTCGAGACCAATTTACTATTCTTCTAGTCTGTCTCCTCCCTCATGTTTTATTTTTTCCATTTTTTTCCGATAATGGTTAGCTACAAAAGGGTTTTTTTTAGCGAACGTGTCAATGTCACAGTGTATTACTCCTTTTTTTACATTTTTTATTTTAAAGATTGGCATTCTATGTCCAATATCTCGATCTTCTAAGTTAGTATGGAGTAAGAATAAATACATAATGATGAATGGAAAAAAGATAAACTCCTTTAGCTAGAAAAGGGGGCGGATGTACGCCAGTGATCAAGGCAGGTTGATTGTTAATCCACCATGCGCGGGTTCAATTCCCGTCGTTCGCCCCTCACATTTTTTCAAATTCAAAAAATTCTATTTTCAATATTCCTATTTACGGCGACGAAGAATAAAACTATCACTATATTTTTTCCTTTTCCTACTTCTTCTTCCAAGCGCAGGATCCCCCAAGGGGTTGTGGGTTTTTTTCTACCGATTGGGGCTCTCCCCTCACCGCCCCCATGGGATGGTCTACAGGGTTCATACTACTCCTCGTTACTACAGGACGCTTACCTAGCCAACACTTAGATCCGGCTCTACCCCAAACTTTTTTTGGTTTCACCCCAACCTTACCCCTTGTCCCTAACTGGTGCTGGAAGCAGTTTTGGTATCAAACGGACTCTCCCCAGATGGTCATCTTTAATGTGGCGATTTACCTCTCTTTTGCATCAGTTTCGCTCAGCACCTCTGCTCTCGCTAATTGTCCCACGCCTTTTTCCCAAGTTTGATTTCTATGTTATGTATTTCCGTGCTAAGGGCATATCGGTTGAAGTAGATTCTTCTTTTTTATCAATAAAACCCTCCCAACCCTGTACAAGTCTGCTCTTCCACAGCATATACCGGCTTTCCTAGATGTCTATGAGGATATCTAGACAGATGGATCTTATATAAATCGTATGAATGAAGTCCCCGGAGTGGATCTATATAATCCAAATCTGCTGAATCACTCATGTATGCGCTTCTACATCCTAGTCTCTCCCCGTTCGTCATCTGAGCTTATGTCTTCATGTAGCATTCAGACCGAATGACTCTATGAATTACTCTATCTTCCACCTATTACGGGGGGGTGGTAACGTATGATACATCTCTTTTTTTTCCCCGGGGGATCTTAATTACCACTGCTTACTTTCATTCGCCTCTGACCCAGCAATTAAATGTGAATAACCCGTCCCTCCTCTCTTTGAAACCAAGGCTGGCGCCTGTCCGTTCTGTTCTGCTTCAACAATTTTGTCTCTCCATTACCACTAATTTCTCTAGATCAATACTTTTCTTATGAGGAACTACTGAACCCATCACGTGCTGCGTTACTCAACAGTTTTTCTGTTGGTCTATCCCGTAAGGTACTCAAATTGGATCAGTGATCGATTTCTAGTTTCGCTACACCTAATTTGTTTACTCAATTACGTAAATCAATAGTTCAAACCGCACTCAAAGGTAGGGCTTTCCCATTTATATAGGAACTTCTGTACCAGAAACAATGGTATCTCCAATTATAGCCCCTCTGGGATGTAAAATATATCTCGTCTCTCTTCTCACCATCCCCATAGTGTATGAGACAAATGTATGCATTTCGATTAGGGTCGTATCTATGGTTACGATTCTACCAATAGTCTTTTTCATTCCGTCGAAAATCGATTTTACGGTATAACGCTTATGACCTCCCCCTCTATGCCGTGCGGTAATGATTCCTCTGCATTACGACCTTTACTACAACGATGCTGTCCATAGATCAAATTATTTCGTGGATTGGATTTCACTTGACTGTTTACGGCTCCATTGCGTGTGCTCGGGTAGAAGTTTTGTATAAATGTATCGCCGTGTTATTAAGTATTTTGCTTTAAGTTCTTTCTCTATAAGAGGTGGAATAGAATAACCCGGTTGAAGCGTAATGATCATACGTCTGTAATGCATTGTATGTCCCATAATAGGTCCCATTCTTCTACCCTTTCCCGGAGTCGATGACTATTCATAGCTATTACCTTGACACCAAAGAAGAGTTCGACCCATGCTTTATTTCTGTCCTAGTTGATCCTGATTCGACATTAGAAGTATATTGATTGTTCCCCAATAACCGAATACTTTTTTCTGTAAATACTGCATATTGATTTCATCCATCTCCATTTCTTCTTTCCCTATGAGTTCCAGTATCGATAAGAATTCTAGTTCTTACTGTTCATATGTTATGGTATGAATATAACATACCAATTCGTTATGTATGGATGATGAGATTCATTGATACAGAGCCAATCCAATAGACTTATTGAACGTTCCCATTGGTGTGCATCCAGCAGGAATTGAACCTACGAATTTGCCAATTATTAGTTGGGCGCTTTAACCATTCAGCCATGGATGCTTAACAGAGATCATCGTATATCGTAAATAATATCGTAAATAAGTATATCGTATAAATAAGTATATCGTAATAAGTATATCGTAAATAAGTATATCGTAAATAAGTATATCGTATAAATAAGTATATCGTAAATAAGTATATCGTATAAATAAGTATATCGTATAAATAAGTATATCGTAAATGTATAAATAAGTATATCGTAAATAAGTATATCGTAATAAGTATATCGTATAAATAAGTATATCGTAAATAAGTATATCGTATAAATAAGTATATCGTATAAATAAGTATATCGTAAATGTATAAATAAGTATATCGTATAAATAAGTATATCGTAAATAAGTATATCGTATAATAAGTATATCGTAAATGTATAAATAACCAAATTCCAATTGAAATAAAATCTTTAGTTGAAATAAAATCTTTAGGAGGGATTTATGGGACGACATCAATTCAAATTCTGGATCGTCGAATTGAGAGAGATATTGAGAGAGATCAAGAATTCTCACTATTTCTTAGATTCGTGGATCAAATACATTTTTTTCCATCAAGAAACGCTTTATGAAACTTTTTGACCCCGAATTTGGAGTACCCTACTTTCACGTGATTCGCAGGGTTCAACAAGCAATCGATATTTCATGATCAAAGGTGTAATCAAAGGTGTAGTACTGCTTGTAGTAGCGGTCCTTATATCTCGTATTAACAATCGAAAGATGGTCGAAAGAAAAAATCTCTATTTGATGGAGCTTCTTCCTATACCTATGAATTCCATTGGACCAGAAATGAGACATTGGAAGAATCTTTTCGGTCTTCCAATATCAATAGGTTGATTGTTTCGTTCCTGTATCTTCCAAAAGGGAAAAAGATTTCTGAGAGTTGTTTCATGGATCCGCAAGAGAGTACTTGGGTTCTCCCAATAAATAAAAGTGTATCATGCCTGAATCTAACCGGAGTTCGCGGTGGTGGAGGAACCGGATCGGAAAAAGAGGGATTCTAGTTGTAAGATATCTATGAAACCGTAGCTGGAATTAAGATCTCATTCAAAGAGAAAGATAGCGAATATCTGGAGTTTCTTTTTTTATCCTATACGGATGATCCGATCCGCAAGGACCATGATTGGGAATTGTTTGATCGTCTTTCTCCGAGGAAGAAGCGAAACATAATCAACTTGAATTTGGGACAGCTATTCGAAATCTTAGGGAAAGACTTGATTTGTTATCTCATGTCTGCTTTGTCGTGAAAAAAGACCAATTGAAGGGAGGGTTTCTTCAAACAACAAGGAGCTGAGGCAACTATTCAATCAAATGATATTGAGCATGTTTCCCATCTCTTCTCGAGAAAACAAGTGGGGTATTTCTTTGCAAATTGTGTTCAATTTCATATGTGGCAATTCCGCCAAGATCTCTTCGTTAGTTGGGGAAGAATCAGCACGAATCGGATTTTTTGAGGAACGTATCGAGAGAGAATTTGATTTGGTTAGACAATGTGTGGTTGGTAAACAAGGATCGGTTTTTTAGCAAGGTACGGAATGTATTGTCAAATATTCAATATGATTCCACAAGATCTATTTTCGTTCAAGTAAGGGATTCTAGCCAATTGAAAGGATCTTCTGATCAATCCATAGATCATTTCGATTCCATTAGAAATGAGGATTCAGAATATCCCACATTGATCGATCAAACAGACATTCAGCAACTAAAAGAAAGATCGATTCTTTGGGATCCTTCCTTTCTTCAAACGGAACGAACAGAGATAGAATCAGATCGATTCCCGAAATGCCTTTTTGGATCTTCCTCAATGTCCCGGCTATTCACGGAACGTGAGAAGCAGATGAATAATCATCTGCTTCCGGAAGAAATCGAAGAATTTCTTGGGAATCCTACAAGATCAATTCGTTCTTTTTTCTCTGACAGATGGTCAGAACTTCATCTGGGTTCGAATCCTATTGAGAGGTCCACTAGAGATCAGAAATTTTTGAAGAAAAAACAAGATGTTCTTTGTGTCCCTTCCAGGCGATTGGAAAATAAAGAAATGGTTGATATATTCAAGATAATTATGTATTTACAAAATACCGTCTCAATTCATCCTATTTCATCAGATCCGGGATGTGATATGGTTCCGAAGGATGAACCGGATATGGACAGTTCCAATAAGATTTCATTCTTGAACAAAAATCCATTTTTTGATTTATTTCATCTATTCCATGACCGGAACAAAGGGGATACACGTTACACCACGATTTTGAATCAGAAGAGAGATTTCAAGAAATGGCAGATCTATTCACTCTATCAATAACCGAGCGGATCTGGTGTATCATAGGGGATTTGCCTTTTCTATTGATTCCTACGGGTTGGATCAAAAAAATTCTTGAATGAGGTATTCAACTCCAGAGATGAATCGAAAAAGAAATCTTTATTGGTTCTACCTCCTCTTTTTTATGAAGAGAATGAATCTTTTTATCGAAGGATCAGAAAAAATCGGTCCGGATCTACTGCGGGAATGATTCGGAAGATCCAAAACTAAAAACAGCGGTATTTGCTAGCAACAACATAATGGAGGCAGTCAATCAATATAGATTGATCCGAAATCTGATTCAATCCAATATAGCACCTATGGGTACATAAGAATGTATCTAATCGATTCTTTTTAATGAATAGATCCGATCGCAACTTCGAATATGGAATTCAAAGGGATCAAATAGGAAATGATACTCTGAATCATATAACTATAATGAAATATACGATCAACCAACATTTATCGAATTTGAAAAAGAGTCAGAAGAAATGGTTTGATCCTCTTTTTTCTCGAACCGAGAGATCCATGAATCGGGATCCTGATGTATATAGATACAAATGGTCCAATGAGAGCAAGAATTTCCAGGAACATTTGGAACATTTCGTTTCTGAACAGAAGAACCGTTTTCAAGTAGTGTTCGATCGGTTACGTATTAATCAATATTCGATTGATTGGTCCGAGGCTATCGACAAACAAAATTTGTCTAAGTCACTTCGTTTCTTTTGTCCAAGTCACTTCGTTTCTTTTGTCCAAGTCACTTCCCTTTTTGTCCAAGTCACTTCCCTTTTTGTCCAAGTCACTTCCCCTTTTCTTTGTGAGTATCGGGAATATCCCCATTCATAGGTCCGAGATCCACATCCGTGAATTGAAGGTCCGAATGATCAACTCCGCAATCAGTTGTTAGAATCAATAGGTGTTCAAATCGTTCATTTGAATAAATTGAAACCCTTCTTATTGGATGATCATGATACTTCCCAAAGACCGGAATTCTTTATCAATGGAGGAACAACATTACCATTTTGTTCAAAAAGATACCAGAGTGGATGATTGACTCATTCTATACTAGAAATAATCGCAGGAAATCCTTTGATAACACGGATTCCTATTTCTCAATGATATTCCATGATCGAGACAATTGGCTGAATCCCGTGAAACCATTTCATAGAAGTTCATTGATATCTTCTTTTATAAAGCAAATCGACTTCGATTCTTGAATGATCCAAATCACTTCTGGTTCTATTGTAACAAAAGATTCCCTTTTTATGTGGAAAAGACCCGTATCAATAATTATGATCTTACATATGGACAATTCCTCACTACCTTGTTCATTCGCAACAAAATATTTTCTTCGTGCGTCGGTAAAAAAAAACATATTTTTTTGGAGAGAGAGACTATTCACCAATCGAGTCACAGGTATCTAACATATTCATACCTAAAGATTTTCCACAAGTGGTGACAAAACGTATAACTTGTACAAATCTTTCCGTTTTCCAATTCGATCCGAGCCATTCGTTCGTAGAGCTATTTACTCGATCGCAGACATTTCTGCAACACCTCTAACAGAGAAACAAAGAGTCAATTTTGGAAGAACTTATTGTCAGCCTCTTTCAGATATGAATCTATCTGATTCAGAAGGGAAGAACTTGCATCGGTATCTCAGTTTCAATTCAAACATGGGTTTGATTCACACTCCATGTTCTGAGAAATATTTACCATCCGGAAAGAGGAAAAAAAAACGGAGTCTTTCTCTAAAGAAATGCGTTGAGAAACGGCAGATGTATAGAACCTTTCAACGAGATAGTGCTTTTTCAAATCTCTCAAAATGGAATCTGTTCCAAACAAAATGGAATCCGTTCCAAACATATATGCCATGGTTCCTTACTTCGACAGAGTGCAAATATCTAAATTTCACCCTTTTAGATACTTTTTCAGACCCATTGTCGATACTAAGTAGCAGTCACAAATTTGTATCCATTTTAAAATTTGTATCCATTTTCATGATATTATGCATGGATCAGATATATCATGGCCAATTCCTCAGAAGATTCTTCCACAATGGACTCTGATAAGTGAGATTTCGAGGGAGTGTTTACAGAATCTTCTTCTGTCCGAAGAAATGATTCATCGAAATAATGAGTCACCCGTTCCATGATATGGACACATCTGAGATCAACAAATGCTCGGGAGTTGGAGTCCTCTATTCAATCTTTTTCCTTCTCTTGTTGCTGGATATCTCGTTCGTATACATCTTCTCTTTGTTTCCCAAGCCTCTAGTGAGTTACAGACAGAGTTAGAAAAGATCAAATCTTGATGATTCCATCATACATGATTGAGTTGCGAAAACTTTTGGATGGGTATCCTACATCTGAACTGAATTCTTTCTGGTTTAAAGAATCTCTTTCTAGTTGTTCTGAAACAATTAGGAGATTCTCTGGAAGAAATACGGGGTTTTGCTTTTGCTTTTGGTGGCAACATGCTATTGGTCGCTTGTGGGGTCAAATCAATACGTTCTAGGAAGAAATATTTGAATATCAATCTCATCGATCTCATAAGTATCATATCAAATCCCATCAATCTCATAAGTATCATACCAAATCCCATCAATCGAATCACTTTTTCGAGAAATACGAGACATCTAAGTCGTACAAGTAAAGAGATCTATTCATTGATAAGAAAAGAAAAAAGGTGAACGGTGATTGGATTGATGAGAAAATAGAATCCTGGGTCGCGAACAGTGATTCGATTGATGATGAAGAAAGAGAATTCTTGGTTCAGTTCTCCACCTTAACGACAGAAAAAAGGATTGATCAAATTCTATTGAGTCTGACTCATAGTGATCATTTATCAAAGAATGACTCTGGTTATCAAATGATTGAACAACCGGGATCAATTTACTTACGATACTTAGTTGACAAGTATATAATGAATTATGAGTTCAATGGATCCTGTTTAGCAGAAAGACGGATATTCCTTGCTCATTATCAGACAATTACTTATTCACAAACCTCGTGTGGGGCTAATAGTTTTCATTTCCCATCTCATGGAAAACCCTTTTCGCTCCGCTTAGCCCTATCCCCTTCTAGGAGTATTTTAGTGATAGGTTCTATAGGAACTGGACGATCCTATTTGGTCAAATACCTAGCGACAAACCCCTATGTTCCTTTCATTACGGTATTTCCGAACAAGTTCCCGGATGACAAGCCTAAAGATTATTTTATTGATGATATCGATTTTGATGATAGTGATAGTGACGATATCGATATTGATGATAGTGACGATATCGATATTGATGATAGTGACGATATTGATGATGACCTTGATACGGAGCTGTAACTATGTATATGACGCCGAAAATAGACCGATTTGATATCACCTTTCAATTCGAATTAGCAAAAGCAATGTCTCCTTGCATAATATGGATTCCAAACATTCATGATCTGTATATGAATGAGTCGAATTACTTATCCCTCGGTCTATTAGAGAACTATCTCTCCAGAGATTGTGAAAGATGTTCCACTAGAAATATTCTTGTTATTGCTTCGACTCATATTCCCCAAAAAGTGGATCCCGCTCTAATAGCTCCGAATAAATTAAATACATGCATTAAGATACGAAGGCTTCTTATTCCGCAACAACGAAAGCACTTTTTCATTCTTTCATTATACTAGGGGATTTCACTTGGAAAAGAAAATGTTCCATACTAACGGATTGGGGTCCATAACCATGGGTTCCAATGTACGAGATCTTGTAGCACTTATCAATGAGGCCCTATCAATTAGTATTACACAGAAGAAATCAATTATAGAAACTAATACAATAGATTAGCTCTTCATAGACAAACTTGGGATTTGCGATCCCAGGTAAGATCGGTTCAGGATCATGGGATCCTTTTCTATCAGATAGGAAGGGCTGTTGCACAAAATGTACTTCTAAGTAATTGCCCCATAGATCCTATATCTATCTATATGAAGAAGAGATCAGAAGGGGATTCTTATTTGTACAAATGGTACTTCGAACTTGGAACCGAGCATGAAGAAATTAACGATACTTCTTTATCTTTTGAGTTGTTCTGCCGGATCGGTCGCTCAAGATCTTTGGTCTTCACCCGGACCTGATGAAAAAAATCGGATCACTTCTTATAGATTCGTTGAGAATGATTCTGATCTAGTTCATGGCCTATTAGAAGTAGAAGGCGCTCTGGTGGGACCCTCACGGACAGAAAAAGATTGCAGTCAGTTTGATAATAATCGAGTGACATTACTTCTTCGGTCCGA
>PYDT01000169.1:32500-46093 GCA_004837865.1 Musa balbisiana
TGCTTTTTGGGTATTTGGGTTTGACACTGCTTCACACCCAAAAAGAAGCGAGCTACGTCTGAGCTAAGCTTGGATATGGAAGGCTTCTTTCGTTTCTCGACGGTGAAGTAAGACCAAGCTCATGAGCTTATTATCCGAGTTCGGAACATTAGTTGCTAGGATCCCCTTTTTTACGTCCCCATGTCCCTCCCGTGTGGCGACATGGGGACGTAAAAAGGAAAGAGATGGATGGGTTTTTCTCGCTTTTGGCTAGCAGGCCTCCCACTGGGAGGCCACACGACGGGCCTATTAGCTCGTGTAGAGCGCGCCCCGGATAATTGCGTCGTTGTGCCGGGCTGTTAGGCTCGTCTCATCCCACATTGATAGTTCAATGGTGCTCATCACGCCTGACCGAGATTGTGATCTCCCGGCCCATATCATGGCGTACCTCCTCCTTTCGAATCGGAGTTTGAAACCAAACTTCTCTCTCATGAGGATAATGGGGCGATTCAGGTGAGATCCAATGTAGATCTAACGTTTTTCCCTTTTCTATTCACTCGTGGGGATCCGGGCGGGTCCGGGGGACCACCACGGCTCCTCTCTTCTCGAGAATCCAGACATCCCTTATCAGTGTATGGACAGCTATCTCTCGAGCACAGGTTTAGGTTCGGCTCAATGGAAAATGGAGCACCTAACAACGGGAAAATGGAGCACCTACACACTCAATCTCTTCACAGACCAAAACTACGAGAATCGCCCCTGTCATTCATTCTGGGTGCCGGAGGGATTTTCGTCCATTCGATCCTTTTTTTTTTCAATGATTTTTCCCGAGTCTGGAGAAAGCAGCACATCAATAGGAGTTCCTTTCCCTAATCCTCCCTTCCCGAAAGGAAAACTGAATTCTTTTTTTTATCCTTTCAGCGGGACCGAGAATTGGATCTAGCCATAAGGAATAAATGTTTGGTAATAAATAACCTCACTCTTGGTCTTCGACCCCCTCAGTCACTACGAGCGCCCCCCGATCAGTGCAATGGGATGTCTATGTTATCTTCGCTTCTTGACTCGAAATGGAGCAGGGGTTTTGAAAAAAGATTCTTAAGAGTTCTAGGTTTGGGCCCGGGAGAGGTCTCTTAACGCCTTCTTTTTTCTTCCCATCGGAGTTTATTCACAAAAGGACTTGTCATGGGAGGAGAAGGGGGAACAAGCACACTTGAAGAGCGCATTAACGGAGAGTTTGTTTATGCTGCGTTCGGGAAGGATGACTCGCCCTCCCGAAAAAGAATCTATTGCATTCTCTCTCAATGTTGGATCGTCGTGCGATGATTACTCACTTGCTAGGTGCTCTGGTTCAAGTCCAGGATGGCCCACTGCGCCAGGGAAAAGAATAAAGAAGCCATTCTGACTCTTCATCATAGAGCATACTCCTACTCCACTTGTCTCGGGGGGTATATGATCTCATTTGGGAGAGGGATCTCCTTTTTGTCCCGCCTCCGCTCTTGCAATTGGTCGTTGCGATTACGGGTTGATGTCTAATTGTTCCCAGGGCGGTATGATAGTATCTTTGTACCTGAACCGTGGCTCCTTTTTTGTTTTCTAAGTAATGGGAAGAGTACCGAAACATGCCACTGCAAACTCTAGCTGAGACAAAGATGGGCTTCAAGAACGTAGAGGAGGTAGATGGGCAGTTGTCCAGATCTATATTGATCTGTAACATGGACGATAGTTGGAGTCGGCGGCTCTCCTAGGGTTTCCTCATCTGGATCTCCTGGGAAGAGGATCATTTGGCCCGTTGCGAATAGGCTTGAGGCACTATCTCCCTTCAACCCTTTGAGCGAAATGTGGCAAAAGTATGAAAATCCATGGACCGACCCCATCGTCTCCACCCCGTAGGAACTACAGATCACCCCAAGGACGCCTTCGGCATCCAGGGGTCATCGGACCGACCCTAGACCCTGTTCCAATAAGTGGAACGCATTAGTGTCCTCTCTCCGGTTTTGGGCAGTAAGGGTCGACGAGGGCATCACTCTGTCCTTAAAACCGCATTCTTAAGACAAAGGTCGTGCGGAAAAAGGGGGAGAGCTCTCGTTCCTGGTCCTCCTTTAGCTGGATTCTCCGGAACCACAAGAAGCCTTAGATGGGATTCCAACTCAGCACCTTTTGAGAATTTTGAGAATAGGGTTGCTCTTTGGAGAGCACAGTACGATGAAAGTTGTAAGCTGTGGTTCGGGGGTTAGTTAATTGTCTATCGTTGCCTCTCTGGTAGAATTAGTCGGGAGGACTAGGAGGCGGTTGGTTTACCCTGTGGCGGATGTCAGCGTTCGAGTCCGCTTATCTCCAGCCTCTTGAACTTGCTGATACTATGATAGCCCCAATTCGGCAGTTCGATTTATGAATTTATCATCATGACTTGAGAGATCCTTCTATTTAGCATCACCTTAGGAATTAAGCAAGCCTTAACGTTAATGCGAGGGTTCAACGAGGAAAGCTTACGGTGGATACCTAGGCACCCAAGACGAGGACGGAGCAGTCGCAAGCGCCGAAATGCTTCGGGTATTGAAAATAATGCATAGATCCGGCAGCTTCCCGAATAGGTCAACCTTTCGAACTGCTGCTGAATCCCTGGGCAGGCAAGAGACACCCTTCGAACTGAAACATCTTAGTGCCAGAGGACAAGAAAGCAAAAGCATTCCCGTGTAGCGTGCGCGAATGGAGCAGCCTAAACCGTGAAAACGGGGTTTTGGGAGAGCAATACAGGCGTCGTGCTGCTAGGCGAAGCGTGGTGGAATGAATGCTGCACCCCAGATGGCGAAAGTCCAGTAGCCGAATCAATCACTAGGCTTATACGCTCTTAACCCCGAGTGATGGGGCCACGTGGAATCCCGTGTGCCTCAAGCAAGGACCACCTTGCAAGGCTAAATACTCCTGGTGACCGATAGCGAAGTAGTACCGTGGAGGAAAGGGTAGAGACCCCCAATCGGGGATGACCTAGAACATGACACCGTGATCTCCCAAAGCCATGGGAGGAGAAATGTGATTTCTGACCGCGTGCCTGTTTGAAGAATGAGACGGCGACTCATAGCAGTGGCTTGGTTAAGGGAACCAACCGGAGCCGTCGCGAAAGCGATTCTTCATAGGGCGATTTTCCCTGCTTATGGACCCGACCTGGTTTATCTATCCATGACCAGATGAGCTTGGGTGAAACAAGTGGAGGTCCGAACCGGACTGATGTTTAAGAATCAGCGGTGGATGAGTTGTGGTTAGGGTTGAAATGCCACGCTAACCCAGAGCTAGCTGGTTCTCCCCGAAATTCGTTGAGGCGCAATCATTTGCTGGACATCTATGTGTAAAGCACTGTTTCGTGCGGCCGCGATAGCGTTACCAAATCGGGCACTCTGAATCCTAGATATGACCCAAAATAAGAGGGATCACACACGGGTCGGCCATTGAGCCTATGTGGATAAGCTTCATCGTCGAGAGGGAAACATCCCTGATCACAGCTAAGGCCCCTAAATGACCGCTCAGTGATAAGGAGGTAGGGTGCAGAGACAGCCGGAGGTTTGCCTAGAAGCAGCCACCCTTGAAAGAGTGCGTAATAGCTCCCTGATCGGCGCTCTTGCGCCGATATGAACTGCTAAGCGATCTTCCGAGCTGTGGGATTAAATATGCCTCGGTAGTGGAGCGTTCCGCCTTAGAGCGAAGCACCCGCGCAAGCATGTTGTGGACGAAGCGGAAGTGAGAATGTCGGCTTGAGTAACGCAAACATTGGTGAGAATCCAATGCCCCGAAAACCTAAGGGTTCCTCCGCAAGTCGTCCACTGATGTGAGTCATGGCCTAAATCGGCCGAAGGCGTATCGATGGACAAAGTGAATATTCCTGTACACCCCTTGTTGGTCCCGGGACGAGGAGGCTAGGTTAGCCGAAGGATGTTTCGGTTTCAAGGACGCAAGTGACCTTGCTTTTTCAGGGTAAGAAGGGGTAGAGGAAATGCCTCGAGCCAATGTCTCGATTACCATTCGCTACGGCGCTGAAGTAACCCATGCACTCCCAGGAAAAGCTCGCACTACCGTTCAACAAAAGGGTACCTGTACCCTAAACCGACACAGGTGTATTAGAGATATCCCCAGGTGCTGCGAGACCACTCTCTCTAGGAAAGCGGCAAAATAGCCCCGTAACTTCGTTAGAATGGTTGCCTCCTCACAAAGGGGGTCGCAGTGACCAGGCCCGGGCGACTGTTTACCAAACACACAGTCTCCGCAAGTCGTAAGACCATGTAATGGGGGCTGACGCCTGCCCAGTGCCGGAAGGTCCAGGAATTGGTGACCTTATGCAGGGAGCCGGCGACCTGAAGCCCCGGTGAACGGCGGCCGTACTATACGGTCCTAAGGTAGCGAAATTCCTGTTCGGGTAGAGTTTGTCCGAGCCCTGCACGAAAGTCGTAACGTGATCTGTGTCACTTGTCTCCGAGAGAGGCTCGGTGAAATCGATTCTGTGACGTGCGGACTACCCGCACCTGGACAGAAAAGACACCTATAAGCTTCTGTCCCTGGGTTGGCTATTGGCCCTTTCCTGCGCAGCTTAGGTGGAATGCGAATAAGGCTCCTTCCGGGGGCCCGAGCCATCAGAGATCCCACTCTGTAGCGCTAGAATTCCGAAACCTTGTTCAGGACCTACGGGCCAAGGGACAGTCTCAGGTATACAGTTTCTATGGGGCTTAGGCCTCCCAAAAGGTACCGGAGGCGTGCAAGGTTTCCTCGGCCGTACGGAGGATTGGCCACTCGGTGCAAAGGGCGCAGGGCGCTTGACTGCAGACCCACCCGTCGAGCAGGCCGAAAGTCGGCCTTAGTGATCCGGACGGTCCGAGTGGAAGGGCCGTCGCTCACGATCAAAGTTACTCTATGATAACCTTCTGCCTTCCCAATAGTTCACATCGCCGGGAAGGTTGTTCACCTCGCATGTCTGCTCTTCGCCACCTGGTCGTAGTATGTTCCAAAGGGTTGTGGGCTTTCCCCATTAAAGCGGTACGTACTGGGTTTCAGAACTCCGTGAGACCGTTCGTCCCTCTCCTTTGCGGCCTTTAATGCATTGCGAGGACCTTTCCCTATATACGAGATGACTGGAAGGACGCACTCTGTGACCAGTTATCGGCCCACTGTAACCGCTGGGTAGCAAGTGCGAGCGATAACTGCTGAAGCCATCTAGTAGCAAGCCCACCCCAAGAGGAGTGCTCTCTTATTCTACTTCCCCCATACCCCCGGTAGCACCGCCGAGACAGCGACGGTTCCTGTCCCTGCGGGATGCGCGACAGAAGTATTGAGAATCCAAGATAAGGTCACGGCGAGACGAGCCCGTTTATCATTACTATAGGTGTCAAGTGTAATTGCAGTGATACAGCTGAGGCACCGCAGCAGACCGAGAGATTTGAACCTTGTTCCTACACGACCTGTCATTCGATCAGGCACTCGCATCTTTTTCCTTGTTCAACTGTTTTACACATGAAAAACAAAAGCTCTGCCCTCCCGCCGCTATCTAGCCAAGGGATGGAAGGCAGAGTTCTTTGGTGTCCCTTCCATTCAGATATTGGGCCTCACCATCACGACCAATCTGCTTTTCTCTCATGCCTTTCTTCGTTCATGGTTTGGTTCGATATTCTGGCCTAGGCGTAGAGGAACCACACGCAATCCATCCCGAACTTGTGGTTAAACTCTACTGCGGTGACGATACTGTAGGGCGGTCCTGCGGAAAAATAGCTCGCGCCATAATGATAAAAGCTTAACACCCCTTATTTTACTTTTTCCTATTGGAAATATGACCAGAGATAAAAAATAAAAAATGCAAAGGTCGTGCTTCATTCAAACCCCAATTATTACATCTCTTCTCTAGCACTTCACACCTCGGAACGCACTGTTCCTAGATTCTTATAATAGAGATAAACGCGCTTTCACATCTTCTTAACCGAAATGAATGGCTGAGAGATGAAAGGTTTCCTTTTTGGGGTACTCCCGGAACGATCCAGTGGAGACGGGGTGGGCCTGTAGCTCAGAGGATTATAGCACGTGGCTACGAACCACGGGGTCGGGTTCGAATCCCTCCTGCCAAACTTCCCTTTGCGAAAATGAATGGCCTTACTTTTTCTTGTATTTTATCGTGAAAGATCGATCATTACATATATACACCAAGACCGAATCACATATTGTGTTTTCTCCCCGTACTCTCCTCATCCAGGCTTGGGCAGAATAGCAGAGGCAATCCAAGGATTAGTAGCCTAGCACAAATGCGTTCCTCGTTCATTATTATGTTTGCTCGCGGTAATTTGTGGCCTATCGGGAAAATCGATGACTGCATCTTGATGCAACTGCATACATCATCTAGAATTCTGAATTGGCTATTTACAAGGGATTATCCCGTACTACGCCGATTATGGACGGCATTCTCAAATATAGTAGACAGATGTGTACATGAGATAGAATGCATAGAAACAAAGACAGCTCACGGGTTCCTACTCCTAACGTCAAAGCGGAGCCCTTTAATTCATTCTTCATTCTTTAATTAGAATGAATCAGATCTCCCAGTTAGGAGTCGAACCTACGACCAGTCGTTAACAGCCGACCGTCTCTACACTGGACTACTGAGAACAACGGAGGTTCGACCTCATAAGTTCAACCCCCGTCTCACCCTGAACAATATAAGTCCTAGCTTCTTCGACCCTCCCCGTACCTTCTTCTAGTGGCTCCGTTCCATGCCTCATTTTCATAGGAACTCCACGTGGCTCTATTTCTATATTCCTCTATATCCCAATTCCATTCCTTTAATATCCCTTTGGTGTCTATTGCTAAGGATGTCATTATAGTCCTAATCCGTTTCTATATATGGAAATTTAGAAATCATCATATTATATCAAGAAATTGTAATAGAAAGAAAGGGGTTTGTGATGATTTTTAAATCTTTTTCTACTGGGTAATTTATTTAACTGTGCATGAAGTAATATAATTCGGTCGTTTTGGGCGGACTCTATTTATTGATTTCTGACCACATTCTCCAAGGGCCCTCTTATCTCTCCTTCTTCTAGCTCGGTGTATGGAAGAAGGAAACCAAGGAGGTATCATCACACTGGTTTATTACGGGACAGCTCTGATGTTGCATAGCGACTATTATGCGCTCTCCGATCTAGCATTTGGTAGACCTCCTACAATAACTGTCTATTCTACCCTATCTTTGGTTCATTTTCTTTCTGGAACAGATTCACAAAAACTTTTTTGATTATGGTTCTACTACCAGAAATTCAATCGAATCTCAGCATTCAATGTGTATTTCGGAATAATCTCATTGTTCATTATTTCAACCATTGCATTTTACCAAGTTCAACGTTAGCCAGATTAGTCCCACATTTATATTTTCGATGCAACAACAAGATGTTTTTGTAAAATCGTTTTTCTTGGTTGGTTAATTGGTTACTTTTCTTCAGGAAATGGTTTATGGGTATTAATTCTGGATAGGCAAAATCCTTCTATTCGATCTCAATCTAATAGGTACCTTGCTAAACCTAATAGGTACCTTGTGTCAAATTGAGAAATTCTTATGGCTTCGACAGTTTTAGTAGTTCTCTATTTATCCCTGTGCGACTATTTTAGGCAGCATGCCGTCGCCTATTGTCACTAAGCAACGGAAGAAACCTCAGGAAAATCAGAAAAGTCAGAAAAAAGTCAGAAAGGAGAAAGGGGAGAAGTTGAGGAAGAAGCCGATGTCGAAAGTGAGGAAGAAAGCGATGAAAAGGGAGGAAAAGCGATGTAGAAACAACCTTCACGAATGAAGGAACGAAACAGAACAGAGGGCTCCACCGAAAAGACCCTTCCCTTTATTTCGAAGAAAAGGAGGATCCGAAAAAATGATGAAACGGAAGAGATCCGAGTGAATGAAGGACAAACAAAGCATGAATTCCACTTTCACTTTAAAACACATGCGATAAAGTAGCCGCAGTTTTATCTAAGATTCTTATCTTGATACCTATCAATATAATTGGGAATTGGAGACTTTGAGAAAGAAAAATGAAAAGACTTTTTTTTCTGCTTTGACTTGAAAAACCTATTGTACTTTTCTTTTCGATTAGAAGCTGGTGGAATCGTCCCCTTTGCGATATATAAAAAATAATCCGATTTTAAAATAGTTTAACAAAATGAAATGTCACAATCATTTTTTTTATACGTGTTTCCATGATGGAAAACAAATAACTATCTTTTACATTCCGCTAGTTTATCAACTTTTTTTCGGAAATGAGAACGCAAATGTCCTTTGTACATTTACAGAAAAATTTTCCCATGAGACCTATATGATTATTGGGTTTCTAACTCAATGACCAAAAAAACAATTTAGCAATGAAATTGATAATCCGAATAAAAACTCTAGAAGAAGATATAAGAAGGTAAGAAAAGAAAAAAGCGAATATCTCTGCTCTAGAGAAATTATACGTAAAAGTCCTCAATTATCACGATAGAATGAGCAAGAATACTTGCCAAAAGCGTAGTATGATCCTTTTTGAACCGGACCTATCGTGAACAATAAAAAATTCTATTCACATACAATCATTAATGATTTACTTACTTTTCCACAAATGATTTAATTACTTTCTACAAATGATTTAATTACTTCTACATAAGAAGAAGATGTAGATTCCATATAACCGGTTTTTGGTCAATAGATTCCATAGGGGCTCTTTCTATTTCTAAAAATTCTCGAGAATTTGAACAGAAAAAATCCGCTTGATGATAATCATCATTTAATTATATTTGTAATTTCTTAACGTCATCGATGAATCTTCTTTATTTTAATGTGGATAAGAAGAAGATTAATTCAGAAGTAAGCAAAATCCTTGAGATTGTATTCCGACCTAATTACAACCAATACAAAGAATCAACACCACTGAAAAAATCCATTGGATAGAAGAAATCAGTAAAAAGGTTCCTCGACGTCAAACAACTTGTAACCGATGAATTAGAATGACTGATCAAGAAAATGGAGAAGAACAAGAAGGAAAGATTATGAAATTAGTTCAAGAAAAGGTAAACGGTGGGTGATCTATACTGATAACAATCCGTATCCGTATACCGATACTGATAATATTTGATCCAGCATAAGCAGAATAGTGGGCTTTGATACTTATTCGCAACAACCAATTTTAAATCGGGGTAATAATCCAAGGATCCATGCGTGCTCAAAGACGTAAACGTTATTTGGGATATTTCAACAATGTTCATCTCCCCGCTTTTTTTGGATCGAATAGACAAAGTCTTTTTTTTTTCTTTTTTTGAGTAGATTCTTTTTTTTTTTTCTTTTTTGTATAGATATGATATCGAATAATTAATCTTAGTTTTAGGAATTCCGTTGGGGGAAACCAAATCCGAAACTTCCGACTTGGGAGGAGAGGACGAGACCAAACACTGGTGGAAAAAAAAAGACGATGAGAAAAAAAAAAAAGAGAAGATTAACGTAATAACAAATCAGCAATTTGGGATAGCATTATATTTGCTCAAGCATACGAAGGTTGATGCTGATAAACCCAATCTTTTTTTTAGAAAAACATGTATGCCTTCATTGATAATAGCCTAAAAATATTGGACTATGTTATTATTCAATTCCCCGATTGGTATTAGATTTGAGGAATGTAATAGAGAAATACATGTTAAATGCCCTATAATGTGTTCCATATCAGAACCATAATTTCCAAAGATTGTTAACAGATTGGTATTCAGATTAAATATTTTTTTTCCTTTTCGTTTAAAACCTTGGCGAAGATCTCAAAGACGATCTCATCATGATATCCAATGAAAAAAAAGAACACGAAATTTTTAGTTTTTTATTAAACAGTTTGGTGAATGGAAACGGAACTCCCTTTTGGTTCTCAGCCCGAACCAACCTTCTTTTTTTGAACCCATATATAAGGAACTCACAAAAATAATTAGAAAAGTAAAAAAGAACGCTCTAAAAGTTTCAAAAGAAAAAACAGATGTGTCTCAAAAATATTTCTAGTTCTAAAACGAGTTCTAAAACGATTCTAAACGAATAGTTCTAGTTCTAAACGATAGTTCTAAGTTCTAAAACGAACATTCTAGTTCTAAACGAATATGAAGAAACTGAAAAAGTGAACCAAATTTCTCTTTATTTGATTGAGGACGGAAAAGTACTGAACCAAATGAAAATGCAAAAGATTCAAAAAAAAATAATCAGATTATCACATCGAACCATTCAAATTAGATCTATGAATTGGAACAAATATTTACTCAATAGAAAAAAAAATGAAGAATCTTGCTGATAAGACAATCACAATAAGAATCAAATAGAAGGAAGCACAAAAGACAAGAAGAAAATAGTTCCAAGCCTATCATGATAAAAGACCGAATTACAAACATATTGGCAGATACTTCAGAGAAAAATACCCGATTTAATAACGCAAATCACATTATTTTTGAATCTTTCATTAAAAACTATTACATAGATATCTTGCAATGTACAGGGTTACCATTTCCTAAGGTTAATGCCAACCTTTTAAAAAACAATTAGCATGAAATCCATTTCACGATTGAAAGAAATCAAGAAGGAATTGAATGAAAACAGATCAAGTCAATGGAACTTATTTCGACTATAAAAAAGTTCCTTTTCTAACCTAATATTCAACTGATTTAAACACTTTCACGACTTATCTTCCTTGTCCCAAGCTAGGTATTTACAAATTGTCACAAACCCAATAATTAACAACCATCACCTGAGATCGTGTCTTTCAATATCACGACACGGACCTATCCTTTATTAAAGAAAGATAAAGTATTATTGATGACACGAGGAATATTTGATGCAAATCATGCATATAAAATTAATAATCTGGAAGAATAAATGGAACACTGGTAAAGGTCATATCAAATAATTTTTCTCGGAGCACCATGTCCGATTAGTACCGAAAAAGGGCGAAATAGTAGTCAATCAACGTTTGTACTAGCCAAAATAAAGATTCAATGAAATTGTATTCCATTAAAAAAGAAAAGACCGATTAATTCGATTACATGATGACAATTGTTATGCAGTGATTTACACGAGTCAAAAGAAAAGTAAAAAAACACTACAGATTGATCTTTTTATCACATGATATATATAGGGGAATAGTAATGACTCATACACACTGAAAACCCGCATCTGTTTATGTATGCTAAATAGACTTTAGGGTTTACCTAAAAAAGGATAGTGTTATTGATACCCATAAAAAATCTTGATAGAAAATATTTGATGAAGAATTTCTTCTTTTTTTGCCTTAGAAACAATATGATATTGAGAACAATATGATTTGAAGAACAATAGTGATATTTGCGAACAATAGTGAATTGAGGACTGGACCGATATGTTACGGTACCGAAATTTATAAAAATACTAAGACTAAGACTCATCAAAAAAAATTTTTTGATTGGATGTAAGAATCGAATTAATCTACCCTATCAATATCTAGAACCTTGGTTCTTCCCATAATTTGTGGTTACCTTTTGATGCATATAATATTAAACCGTGGATCATACCAATCAATTACTTCTTTCTAATAGTTATTATAAAATGCTATAGTCAATCAAAATGAAATTATATTCTCAAAATCAAAATGAAAAAAATATTCGTCAAAATCACATCAAAAAAATAGTAGTCAAAATCAAAATCAAAAAAATATTGTCAAAATCAAAATCAAAAAATATTAGTCAAAATCAAAAAAATATTAGTCAAAATCAAATCAAAAATATAGTCAACTATCCAAAAAATATTAGCCAAATCAAATCAAAATAGTAGTCAAAATCAAAAAATATAGTCAATCAAACTCAACAAGATTAGTCAAATCAAAAAATATTAGTCAATCAAAATGAAAAACTATTAGTCAAAATCAAAATGAAAAAATAGTATCAAAATCAAAACTCAAAGATTCCGTAAAATAGCATTTCAAAATTCCAACCAAGAAAAGAGGCACTCAAATCTTGTATCAGATCCCAAAAACAAACCAAAGGAATATCCTGAAGAGTGATTGCACGATGATCAAACATCAAAAGGTAAAAAAACAAAAAATCCAGAAAATAAGAAGGAGAACAGATTTTTCTGAAAATTTTTTTATTTTTCATTAAGAGGATGACCCCTTGAATCAAAAATTTTTAATAATTGTTATATCTATTTTCCTCTACTTATATTGATAAATCCAAGGGGAACTTCTATATCCTCGTTCACAGATGAGAGAATACATCTGGATGTATGCTGATTCCGAAGCTAAAGCTCTTACGAATAATAAAAGGGAATCTTAATTATCGAACCAATTCGGTCTATCTTTAAGTAAGGATGGAAGATTCATTATAATATCAAACCATAATTATTTCATTGTCATAAGAGTAACACCAATTATAGAAAATCCTAAGACAAAAGATTGTTGCTAAAAGAATTTTAAAAAATCCACTGGACGACGCTGGCAATATATTTAGTTAATGGGGATCAAGTCATTATACTTTCTGTTTGTTCCTGCAAATATTCTAGTCCATCTCCTACCGTCGTAAGATTGAGAATTCTAATTTGTTTCAACTCTCTTATCGGGAATTTGTGAAAGAAATCCATTATTTTTCAACGAAAACACATAATAAAACTCTGACCAATTTTTGAATGAGGACAAACTCTTAATACGGATTGAAATAAATTAATTAAAATGCAATTGTTTCTTTGGCCCAATTACCGATTAGAAAGATTTAGCTTGTATGATCGCTCTTGGTTTGGATACCAATAATATGGTATTTCGGTTTTCAGTATTTCAAGGATACTATGTATCCACGTTCAATTATTGTGGCGAAGACCTCCTAGGGATAAGAGGACATAGGGCTGAAGAGATACCAAAAGGACATTTCGTGTATAATCCTGCTAATCTCGAATGTTATCAGTTATCGGTATAACCAAATAATACATGCAAGACAAAGTCTAATTCATGGGATATGAACAGCTATAAGTTTTAGCATGCGTGCATCATCCATCATTGTGAGTCTCCAACAATATATAATGCCACTAATTAACTATATCCGATTTGACCGATGGACCGAACATGCAAGCATACGTTTCATGCTGTTTTGAGTAATAGCAATGAATTCCCCAATTATCATGTCTACGATAGCTTTAAGAGTTCAGAAGAAGAGCCTTCGTCTTATTAGAAATAAAAATAATTCGAAAATTCGCGTTGCTGAAGCTGAAGCAGCTACTTTCGAAGTAACAGAAGAAAAGCAACGACTGGGTGGGATAGCAGATGTCGAAAAGACGATTCACTCTCACGTTCTTTCTCTCATTCAAAACCGGCATGAGACTTTCCATCTCGCACGGCTCCTAAGTGCTAAAAGAAAGACAGAACTCAATCTTCTTCCTTTTTTTTGATTACCCTTCCTCGCGTATGTATAGACCGAATTCCAGTTCGATTCTAAAAAGGATGTACTAATCCTTAACTTTTCGAGGAATACTTCATCAGTGGTTGTGAATTACTGACTTTTTTTTCAATCCTTCTCGTGAACTTGGTTCCGTAGGAGCAAGTTCAGAAAAGATGGAGAAATAGAACCAGTCTGATTTGATTCGTTCTC
>PYDT01000065.1:0-46021 GCA_004837865.1 Musa balbisiana
CTAGGCCCCCTAGATTCAGAGTATATGCTGGAGCTGAGCGTTCTCTTCTCATTTTTATGGCTTTGGGCCTTTTATGGGCGGTATCGCGCGCAGACTCCCTTTGTCTAGATTTTCAGAGAGAGATAACTTGATATATGATTTTATTTCGAGCCGCCACAGGTATGCTAATGATGCAAATATTCCGATAGGAGGATAGCTGCCGTCTACCTTATGGCTGGATGATAAATGGGTTTGGATTTTTGCGATTATTTTTTAACAGGAATTTGTTGACTATCCAAAAACTCATTAGCTAAATCCCATTTTTTTGGAGCGGTCGAAGGAGTGGGCATTATTGGTGTAGAGGAAGCAAGAATTGGGGTTGATCAGGACCGAGTTACGAGCGTCTGGAACACATGGGATCTTCGTAAAATTGATATTATGAGTGTTACAATGAATTCGATTGGGATCCAATGGCAAAAGAAGGAGATTCGTTACCTCGTTATTTAGTACAATCGGTGAAATATGAATCTATAAAATAATTCAACAGGCTTCAGAAGATTCCTGTAGGACCTATGGATTTAGAAGTCCGACCTTTGATAGAGCAAAAAATTTCCGAATGGAATGATTTTGAATATAGATTTATTAGTAAAAAACCTTCCACCCAATTTGAATTGTCGAACAAGACTTTACGTGAGAGTAGAGCCCCAAAAGGGAAGTAGGATTATTTGATAGGATATATATGTTTTCCCTTGAGATGGAAAATTCGTCAACCGGCTTCATAAATTTGCAAATTCTTCCTCAGCTATGTGAAAGAATGTGAACATGGCTGAATCATGACGATCTAGTAGTATAGTATCATATGGGAGAGGTTGATCGTTGAAATGAAATTGATACGACCAGAAGTAAAACCATCAATTCTTTTTCTATATCGGAATCCTTAAAAAGAAGTATATTGCTCATATGGATCTGTGTACCCATTTTGACCCTTAATTGGGAATTACAATAGGGGTACTAGTAATTGTGTTGTTGAAAGAGAAATATCTGCAGCGATACAACAACGTATTGGTCCTGAATATGCGGCCCCTTGGGAATTCTTCAAGCTCTACAGATGGCACTAAACTACTTTTTAAAGAGACCTTCTCCCATCCTAGAGGAGATGTTCGTTTGGTTTAGTATTGGACCGTCTATAGTGGTCCTAAGCAATTCTACTAAGTTATTTAGTAATTCCTTTGTGGGTATCGCCTCATTTTAGCCGTCTCAGTATAGGTGTTTTTTATGGGTTCGCCAGTTCAAGTATTTGCTCCTATGGGGGCTTCTATGTCATGATCCGGATCGCATAATAATAATTCCTTTCATGTGGTCTAACGAGCTGACTGCTCAATCTCTAGGTATGAAATACCATTAACCTATGGTGTTTATCAATATCTCACGTGTGATTCGTTGACATGAACTTTATACTTCTTTCCTAGAAGTAAAGGAGAAGTTGACTGGTAATGTTTGATAGGTATTTTATTTTGTATTCATCTTCGGGTCAATGAGTTAAACCAGATAGTTTATGAGTGAAAAACAACTTAGAAGTTGCGTAAGAAGATAAAATCTCATTTCATATGTACACAGATAAGTGGAAGTAACATAAGCATTGTAAACTGTTTACCCCAAGATTAAGATTTCTTTCTAGTCATCATATCTTGAGCGGGTGTAAAAGATCACTGTATGAGTTTTCCTTACTGTCCTTGTATTTATTACCATGCCGTATATTAATAAATCAGTGGACGGTAGGAACAACAAAGTGCACAAAGGATTAGGCATAGAGATACTGTAAGGTATAAAAAAAGAGATATTTCTACATAAAAAAAAAAAAAAAAACATTATAAAAAAATAAAAATTGAATACGTATTGCGCCTAAATCAATAAAAGAATAGATAAGAAGAGATTCGTCCACCTCCCCATAGATTTGATTCCTTCCCCTATAAACAAAACTGCAATGCCAACCATTGTAATTCCATCAATTTATAGATCTATCAAAAACTGAGTTAGTTCGGTTAATCCCTTATACCCATGGTCAAACCCCTAGTATAAAAAATGTCCTTATGTAAACACGATTTAATGACCAATTGTATATCCCATTTTGATTTGGTCCAAGATAATTCTTTTAGGATAACAATGAATTGATAAGTTCACATTCCGTAAAATGAATAAGCGACCCCTATAAGATATAGGGCTTATAATACAGTCCGGAAATAGGCTAGACTTACTGAAAAAATTGCCATTTGTAAAAAATTCATAAGCCAGATTCCACAGAATTACTACTCGAATTTAGGAAATGGAAAAAGGTTGTGTAGCGAATAGTGGAAGTTAACCATTTGGATAATATATCCAAGCTAGTACTTCCCGTGGCTCAAAATGAATTCCTATGATCCAACACAAAGAATAATCACCAATTTCATCAGAAGAAATATCATATTATTTGTCCCACTTCGCGAGGTACATGTAATGTCCTTGTTTTCGAACAAACTCGAGGAGTAAGGCGATGCATTTTTTAGATTATTACAAATTATACATATCCTTTGAAAAAAGAATACCTTATTCTTCTTGTTGATCAAAGGTAAATTTCTATTGACTTGCTTGGTGTACCTCCTTTCCCCATAGAAATTGAATAGACGAACTATTTTCGTGTGCTACGGGAATCTTGAAAATGACGCGCAATGTCCATCAAAGGTAAGTAAATACAACCCGAAACATATAAAATGCAGTCAAGTCCTGCTGTGAAACAACTATTAAATTGCAAATTGGTGAATACCACCAACTATCATTAAGAATTTTCATCTTGGACCAAAAACAAGCAAGAGGTGGAATACCGCAAATAGAAAGTCGTAGCTAATAAAAGTAGTTCTGTAATTGGACATATTCTTCCTTAAAAAAAACCACCCCAATAAGAGCCATATTCTGACTTTTTTTTCTTCTGTGTGAATAATACCACGACAAATAGGTTCCATTGAATGGAATAATAGATCCGGATCCCAAAAACAATAAAGCTTTAGAATGGGCATGAGTGATCACATGGAATAAAGCAGCTCCGATAAAGAACCTCTTACCCTAGAGCTAACATAATATAACCCAATTAGACATTGTAGAATAGGCCCTAAAACTTCTTTTTATATCTCTTGAGCAAGAGCCAAAGTAGGCTCCCTATAGTACTGTTATTACACCGCTTACAGAGATGAAATGCATTACGTAAGGTATAGCTATGAAAATAGGAAGGAAGTCTAGCTACAAGAACAATTCCTGCTGCTACCAATAGTAGCAGCGTTGTATAAGAGCCGATATGGGATTGGGTCCTTCCAGGCATCGGGTAAACCATACTGTGAAAGGGGGAATTGGCGGAGTTAGCAACTGCACCCATGAATATAAGAGGCCACACAAGTAGCATAAATAACTGACCCCCATTATTATGGATCAAGTTATTAGTTATTTCGACAAATCCCGAAATTCTAACCTACCTGTTATCCAATAAAAACTAAATTCCTAATAATAACCAAAATCCCCACAACGATTAGTGTACAAAAGCTTTTTGACAAGCACTTGCTTAAGTCGGTCGTGTGAACCAAATTCCATTAATAAATGAACACAATCCCCACCGTTCCCAAAAAATATAAATTATGTATCAATTGGAACTGGTAACTAATCCCAACATGGAAGCATTGAAAAAACTCATATAAGCCAAAAACAATCTCAGATATCCTTGCTCGTGAGACATATAATTGCACTATAAATAAGAACCAAATCCCAACATATATTAGTATTTGAATATAGACAAGTGGGTCGATCAAATAATCCACTCTAAGGAAAAAATCATTATTGTGGTCCACGACCATAATATTGATAGATGGACTTCATGTATTTGTTGAATAGATAAATGGCTTAAAACCCTAACTATACTTACATCAGTAAACACTAGTAAAAGCCCATATACGACGCATATTTTTGTTGCTGTCGGAATCAGTAAAGTCCAATCCTCTGACACTGTACTGGAAGTGGAAGAAAGTTATTACCATGCAATTTAATATGTATGTTCCATAAGAAAACAAAATGAATCTTTAATCATTCTACTATTCTAGTCTAGTCTTCCGTAGAATATTCTATTCTGGACTTTATAAGCCTATTATAGTAGTATATAAGCAAATAGTATAATAATAAAAAAGATTATATCAAAAGAGTACGTGATTCTATATAGATACTATATCCATATTTTCGTTAAATAAAAAGGACCTAGTTATCCTCTTTGTTCATTTTTTGTATAGTAATTTCCCTACTCCCTCTGTACCTCCTTCTGAAACTGACATTGATTGGATTCCAATACAATAAGGAAAACTTATGTTTTTGATTGGATTCCAATACAATAAGGAAAACTTATGTTTTTGATTGGATTCCAATACAATAAGGAAAACTTATGTTCATCGGAGATACTCATTACTTCGTATAGAACTGAAATAAAGATGAATTGGGTTATCTTTTATTGGGAATGAAATCTCTTGTTTAAACAGATTAACTACTATTTGAATTGTATTTGAATGACAACATAGCACTCTCGCTTAATCAATTAATAGAACACACTCTTTTTCCAAAAAAAATTTGCCAGTCCTTTCTCTACTTGTATTTTTATCCCTATTGTTTGTTGTATATGTGATATGTGATGCATACATAGCGTAATTAATACATATCTTTATTGTTTGTTTTTGTTTTAATATCTATTTTTAATAAATTTTTAATAAAATTATAGGTTTTTAATAGGTTTTTAAATTTTGAAATGCCTTTTTAAAAACTTCTACCAGGACTAATCGAGATAATGACTAAAAAACAATCCTTTTGAACAAACAATACATGTCTTTTTCACATACACGATTAAAACTGTAACCCTTTTTGATGCAGGCCCCAAAAAGCGTAGCTTCTCTTCTAATGTCAAAAAAAACGTATTCGTAAAAATATTTGGAAAAAAAAGGATTTTTAGCTGCAGTAAAGGCTTTTTCCTTAGCTAAATCGGTTTTCCACCGGACGTTCCAAAGTTTTTTTGTGCAACCAACAAATACTAAAGTCTTGGAATAACGATTGACTATCACTCGAAGAACTCGAATTTTTTTAATATGAACGATTCACTTCATAATGTAATTGAACGCTTCAATATCATATGAGTTAGACTAGCGTTGTCGTATGTAGAGGTGGTATGTAGAATAAAGGTATGTATATCGAATTCTGAATATTTTTTTCTATCTACTTTTCACCATAGAACAATATTTTTCTATTGTGAAAAGTAGAGTATGAAATTAAGTAAATGAAAATTCTTTTGTTTCTTATATGCCTAACAAAACCAAATTTGTTTGGTAAATCTGACCACTTCATATATATATGCAGATATTAATACTCTAATGGTACTACGGGGATACTAAGGGGTCGACATGTTAGAAAATGTTCAAAATTCTCTTTTGATTAGTGATTGAAATTGTTATACATATGAAATTTTAATCCTGGTTATTTAATTTTCTTCATGAAAAAAAATCTTTTTCATTTTGTTTGAATCTATGAATAAAATCGGATAAATAAAAAACGAATCAAAAATAGAAAAGGAACACTTCTTAGTTCTATACCTCAACCTCGACCGACAACAAAACTATTGAGTTCTAACTGTTTTGGAAGAACTTAGTTTCTAGTACGCGAAAGTTTATTATTAAAACTAAACTTACAATGATCCCAACTAAAGATTATTTTTTTTTGAATATAGATTCAAATAGGATTGAATAGAGATTAAAATAGGAATTTAAATGAATCTTTATTTATCGATTCTAATGTTTACTAAACTATATTGAATCCTTGATTCTCGACGATTCAACGTGAAGTGCCTATTCTATTTCAAGTAAGCCGCCATGGTGAAATTGTATACACGCTGCTCTTAGGAAGCAGTGCTAGAGCATCTCGGTTCGAGTCCGAGTGGCGGCATCCTATAATCCTAGAAAATAATCCTCTAAAAGAGACACAACGAATCCTATAATGTATTCAATTCTCGATTTCAATTCTCTAATGGGACCCCCCCTTTTATGATATTTACAACTTTAGAACATATATTAACTCATATCTCTTTTTCGATAATTTCAATTGGTGATACGATTCCTTTATGATCTTATTAGTCCGCGAAATCGTAGGATTGCGTGATTCATTGGAAAAAGGGATGATAGCCACTTTTTTTCTCTATAACAGGATTATTAGTTTCTCGTTGGTTTCTTCAGGACATTTTCCATTAAGTAATTTATACGAGTCATTAATCTTCCTTTCGTGTAGTTTCTCCATTATTCATATGATTTCCAAGATGGGGACCCTAAAAAATGATTTAAGCACAATAACCGCACCAAGTACCATTTTTACACAAGGCTTTGCCACGTCGGGTTTTTTAACTGAATGCATCAATCCGCAATTTATTACCTGCTTCTACCATCTCAGTGTTAATGATGCACGTAAGTATGATTTATTAAGTTATGCTCTCTTTTATGGCGGATCATTATTATCAGTCGCTCTTCTAGTCATTACATTTCGAAAAAACATCGATATTTTTTGTAAAGGTAAACTTACTTAATAAGCCATTTTTCTTTGTGAGATTCAATATTTGAATGAAAAAAGAAGTGTTTTTAAAAACACTTCTTTTCTTTCATTTCGAAATTATTATAAATATCAATTGACTCAACGTTTGGATTATTGGAGTTATCGTGTCATTAGTTTAGGATTTACCTTTTAAACCATAGGCATTCTTTGTGGAGCAGTATGGCTAATGAGGCATGGGGATCTTATTGGAATTGGGACCCCAAAGAAACTTGGGCTTTTATTACTTGGACCATATTCGCGATTTATTTACATACTAGAACTAGAATACATATTAGAAGTAGAACAAATCAAAGTTTGAAAAGTACGAATTCGGCACTTGTGGCTTCTATAGGATTTCTTATAATTTGGATATGTTATTTTGGAATCAATCTATTAGGAATAGGTCTACATAGTTATGGTTCATTCACATTAACATCTACTTGAATAAACTACACAGATAAATAATTGAATAAACTACATAAAGAATACATAGACATCATCCCATATATATATATAAAGCTTCTTGTTTGTGCGAGTTTTTGAGAACCGTTTGAATCATTCCTTATTCAAAACGGTTCTCAAAAACTAAAATGCATCTCATTACATTCTAATTCACTTTGTTCTTTTGCATTGTACAGCGAACGATTTTAAAAATCTCAAAAATCAAAGACAAAAATTCGATTTCCGTATTATTAATGAACGACTATCGATGAAAGTAATTAGATAGGATAGCTTGCACCCTGTCAACTGATAGCGAGAGAAACGAAATCCGGAATAAATACCAATACCTATTACGGGTAGAAAGATACAGATTGAAACAAATAGTTCTCGTGGTCCAGAATCCGCAAAATTAGAGTTTGGAACATTGAATAGCTTGTATCCATAGAACATATGGACGAAATCAGATAATAATAAATAGGAGTTATCATTCCACTTTGCCATTCCCCAAAGTAATTAGCATTTTGGGCATTAAAAGGTATTTTGGACTAGTAATTATTCCAAAATACTAATAATTCCGCAACAAAACCCTCATTCCTGGCAATGCAAGAGAACCATCGAAAAACTACTGAACATGGTAAATAGTTTGGATTGGGAGATTCCCCCCCATTTCGTCGAGATAAACAAGACGTATTCTATCACAACTCGTTCCTGCCAAGAAAAAAGTCGCCAGCAACCAATAATCCTGATCTAGTATTGTAAATGTCAGCCGTTTAGTCCCATTCCGGTTAAAACCATTCTTAATTGTGAAACCCATGTGAGATACAGAGGAATAGGCTATTCTTTTTTTTAAATTCCGTGACCGAGATAGGTTGAAGCTGCATAGATTATTTGAATCGTTCCCACTATTACCAACCAGGGAGAAATATAGAATGAGCGTGGGGTAATAATTCCCTGTTGATCCGATAAAGTCCATATGCGCCCATTTTTAATAAGATTCCGCTAGAAGCATACATGTACTGTAATGTGCTTCTCCATGGGTATCTGGTAACCACGTATGTAGGGGTATAATCGGCGATTTGACAGCATAAGCAATAGGAATCCAAAATATAATAGTATTTCCAATGCCAAGATATGATTGATTAGTTAATTTTGAAAAATCTAATGTGGGTTCATTAGGGCCATATAACCCATACCTAAACTCCTATTAAGGAAAAAAGGAGCCCCCCGCAGTGTACAAAATAAACTTTGTGGCCGAGTAGAGACGTTTCTTTTTCCTCCCCACATGGATAAAATAAATAAACGGAATTAATTCTAACTCCCACAGCATGAAAAAAAGTAAAAGGTCCTCGAGAAGAAATAACTATCTGACCCCTGTACATTGTACAGAGAAAATGAACACAATCGCGAATTTCGAGTAACTGGCCAAGCCGCTAAGGTAGCTAAAGTAGTGATAACTCCTGTCATTAAATATGTCCTATGGAAAGCCCATCGATTCCCAGTTTCCAGTGAAAATCAAAATATCTATCCATTTTAAATCTTCCTCCAATTGGGGTTACTGGATCTTCCAATTGAATGATAACATAAAACATAGTCTTAGAAGGAGCTCCAACGAGCATATACATATAGCATACCATCTAAACATCTTATTTCCTTATGAGGAAGGAAATGGAAGCAACCGAACGGATATCGGCAAAACAACAAGTATTGGTTAACCAAGGACAAATAATCGTTATAAGACAATATACTTTTGACTCAGAAAACCCGTGCTCGTAATAGAATAATATATTTTCTCGAGTACGGGCTTTTGTCGGTAAAGAGGATCAATTGATTCAAGTGGATTTTTTTGTAACGTATCAATAACCTAGACACATGCTGCGGTTGTTTCATATATAAATAAACACGGACACTCAAAAAATCCGTTGGACAGGCGGATTCACATCTCTTACAACCACACAGTCCCGGGTTCGTGTGCGGAAATCATTTGCCTTAGCTTTAACAGCCCCGGGTCCCAAGGTATCATTTCCAATACATCTGTGGGGCAGGCTCGTACACATTGAGTACACCCTATACATGTATCTAAATTTTTACTGAAGTGACTTGGATCTATAAATTCCAGGTTTGAACATCAAAAATTTTTCAATCTTTAGAAAATTAGTATTTATATTATAGCACCAGACAAGCAGTGGTTTATTAAAATTTTAAGAATCAATATATTTCTAAATCTGTTCATGAGAAAAAGCCAAGAGACTTGATTTCCGTTCAAAATCATGATCATACGAGCCACATGTGTAAATTAAAATTGGCCGACACCCACAAATTGATCATCATTCAAATCAATATTTCAATATTCATATTTGAAATATGAATATATAAAAAATAAAACTAAATATATTCCATATTTGAAATATGAATATATAAAAAATAAAACTAAATTAGTAATTTAATTTATTTTCGTAAATGATTAACATATTATTATTTAATAATATTATTTTATTATTTTATTATAATATTTATAATATTATACAGTATATTATTATTATAATATTTATAATATTATACAGTATATTTATATATATATATAACATAACAGTAATCTTATATATACTACATTAAAAATACATTAAAATTAAAATACATTAAAATTAAAATACATTAAAATTAAAATACATTAAAATTAAAATACATTAAAATTAAAATACATTAAAATTAAAATACATTAAAATTAAACTAAATAAAATAACAAATAAAAACGAATAAAAAATTATAATACCAAGAAAATTAAGAGATACTTATTTTCATTATGGAATATGAAAGTGAAAGAATAGAAAAGATAGAAAATTTCCAATTTAATTTTATTTTCTTATGCTTTATCATGTTGTGCGGTGTCTTGATTTATATGATCATTATAACTGATTATTCATATATGATCTGATATTATCACTAATTATTCAACAATTCGATGAATTGATACGAGTTTTATTTTCTGTTTCGATGAATCGACGAAACAATAGCTAGACCAATAGCTGCTTCAGCGCTGCACAGCTATAATAAAGATTGAGAAAATGTTTCCTTTTAATTGGCGACTATCAAATATATCAGAAAATGTTACAAGATTAATATTAACCGAATTTAGTATAAGCTCAAGACACATAAGTGCTCTAACCATGTTTCGACTTGTGATCAATCCATAGAGACCGATAGAAAAATAAATAAACACTCAAAAAAAGTACATGCTCGAACATCATTGACTAACTCCTTATCATCTTGATTCATTTCAATATGAACAATTCAAGCGATTCGATTTTTTTATTTCCGTTAGAACTTCTAATTCTAAAAAACTTTTTAATTCTTTTAAAATTCTAAGTATTTATTATTGGCGAGCCATAGTAATTGCACCTATCAAGGAAACTAAAAGAATTAAGAATTAGTTCAAGGGAAGATAAAATCTGTCGATAAATGAATCCCAATTTGTTGAACGTTACTTATTAGTCTGTTCATAGTCTGGTGTTGATCTTGTAGTCAATAATTCCGTACCATGACGTATCTGGTATAGTATTACTTGTGAAAAAAAATACTTGTACAAACCAGTGAAGTGACTCCATCTCCAGGTTCAAACTACATCATTGGAAATATTCGAACCATTCATGAACTTACCGCAAATATGATTAAAGCCTTTACGCTCCACATAATGAAGTACGGTGGCGGCCTACCAAAAAGAGGGTCGATGGAATGTAGAATAAGGATATACAACCAGAACCAATCCCAACGAAAAAGCAGAATAAAAATAGATTGGTAAGTAATACTACCCCCAGACCCCCTAGTATAAGAACTCTTGACCCCCAGAATGCTACAAGAATAATCATTTATTGGTCCAGGTAAATCCTTATGTAGAATATGTAAAAAAAATATAAGTCAATCCTGACCTTACTAAATGGTCCAGAAAGGAAAAGGGTTACCCCCATTTGTTTTATGTATATGATATGTTCCTATTTATTGTATATGATATGTTCCTAATTGATTAATCTTAAATGGATTATTTTAATATTAATTTTATATATAGATATTAATTTTATATATAGATATTAATTTTATATATAGATATTAATTTTATATATAGATATTAATTTTATATATAGATATTAATTTTATATATAGATATAATTATTTTATTGGGCCAATCCTACTTACTTTTTATCCAAAGAAAAAGACTAAAAAAAGTAGTTGAAATTGTATATTTCGAAATTCCCGTGAGAATATATTATCGTTTAAATCAAGAGTGGTTCTCACCACTCTTATAGTTAACTAATTATTATTTGTAGTTACTGACAATTATTATTTCATAATTATTTGTATTACTGACCAACCAAAATAAAAGTTTTTTGATCTTTTTATATGGCAAACCACAATCTTAGTAATCTGTAATCGTGTCTTGAATCAAAGGGTTTATCTTTATTCTTTTGATTTGATCGAATTCAAACTGTTTGATTGTGTAATCTCCAATTAACGAACATTGGTAACCGACTCAAAGCAATTGATTATAATTCAATTCGTGACGATCATAAGTATAAAGCTCATATTCTTCATCCATGGATAACAGTTTGTTGGACTACTCGAACAGTTACCCCAAAATATAACAGACCCCGAAATCATACTATATTACGCAATTGTTTCTTTTTCATATCTCTTCCATCCCATCAACAACAGGTAGATCTATTGGGCTTACACGAACACATACTCCGCAGCAATAACTTTATCAAATTCAAAGTGAATTCGACCACGAAAACGCTCTGATAATTGATTTCTCATAAGGCTATTGAATAGTCAGGTACACGGTTTTTGTGTGGGATAAGGTACTTAGCAACTTTGACCAATATACCTTGCATGCTCGTATTGGTTTTTTGACCATAATTCTGAACCCAGTTACCAATGGGAAACATATTGTAGATATCCATAAATAAATTGATGTTTCTTTCTCTTGTTTGAAAGAAGGTTATGAATCTAGAATATCGTTATCGTATTCTGTTATTAATGTGAAACAAGGTTGGGAAGAGGTTGTCAATATAGATTACCAAAAAATAGGTAAAAGAAATTTTCCCATCCAAGATTTAATGGCTGTCCATTCTCATCCTAGGTAAAGTCCATCTTGTTGTGATAGAAATAACGAAACAAAAAGCGTTCAACACTATTAATATAAGAGACCAATTGTCATTCCAAAGACTCCAGCTATTTTTTTTATTCCGAAAAGCCTCAGGAATGGATATGTACGGAATAGATAAATTCCACCCACCTAAGTAAAGAACCGTCGAATACGAAGAAGCGAAAGGATTTAGGTAAGACGCAAGATAAAATAAAACGCAAATCTGATACTGAATCTTCGGTTGATAACCTGCTACTAATTCCTCCTCCGCTTCTGGTAAATCAAAGGGGCAATCTCAAGTCTCCTCCGCTTCTGGTAAATCAAAGGGCAAATCTCTCACATTCGCTATAGAAGAAATTATGAAAACCTATAACTCCTATGGTGACGCCATAGATTCCACCCCCAAAAGCCCATATTGGACTGTGCTTCCCATATCAACTGTAGCTTGAACTGTTAGATAATTATAGTCGATAATAACATTACTGTTTCCATCGCTTTCCACAACCGTACCTGCGACCTCCGCTTCATACGGCTCCTCTATGGCCACAAATAAATGTAAGGACCGTTCGATATTATCACCCCTTTCTTTTTGGGTACTAAATAAAGATATATCAGAGAGTCCAAATTAAACCATGGAATTCGTTGCTAGAATAAAAAAAGTGCTTCGGAATTAATCTCCTCCCTTATGATAATAAAATGTATGTTTCTTGTTCTGGTATAATCAGCCCTTCATAAATACTCGTTATATCAACTAAATCTAAAGAATTTAAAGAATTAGGAATTGGTCATTATTGTGATAAAAATTCCACCCATATGATGGAAAAAAGATAAATAATAAAGTCGGTTTTTATTCATTCGATTATTACATTCGATTAGTACCTTCCTTTCTTTTGTTTCCTGTCTTCTATCTCCGATAGGGTACTTTGAAAAAATAAAAAAAAAGAATAAGGGATTACTTCGTTCTGGATAGTCATTTATTTATGCAGTGAATAGGATCATACTCCTATGCGGAATCGTAGGGAGTACTGCTTGATCATTTCTACCAACTTAAAGTCCCTATTTTGATTCGTTATTCATTTTTTTATTTTTTTTATAATTTTTTTTTTTTTTTTTATGTAGAAATATCTCTTTTTTTTATACCTTACATTAGCTCTATTACTAATCCTTTGTGCACTTTGGTGTTCCTAACCGTCCACTGATTTTTGATTGATCTACGTCATGGTAAAATACAAGACAGTAATGAAACTCATACAGTTGATCTTTTACCCCCGCTTCAAGATATGATTACTATGAAGATCTAATCTTGGGTTAACAGTTTACCTGCTTATGTTTACTCAACGTTATTCTGGTACATATGATGGATTTTATCTTCTTACTGCAAACTTCTAAGTTGTTTTGTTTCACTCATATAACTATCTGGTTTAACTCATTGACCCGAATGATGAATAAAAATAAAATACCTATTCATACCTTACTTCAACTTCTTTTCCTTTACTTTCTAGGAAAGAAGTATAAAGTTCATGTTCACCGAATCACACGAAGATATTGATAACACACATAGAGTTAATGGTATTTCATAACTAATAGGGTTGGCAGCAACTCGTAGACCCCCTGAAAAGGAATATTTATTATTCGATCCGTATCCTGACATAAGTACGTCCCAATAGGAGCCTACTGAAATGGCGACCATAAAAAACCCCTATACTGAGATCGGCTAAATGCGGAGATACCCAAAAGGAATTATAAATATGACTTAGTAGAATTGTATGACCACTAAGACGGTCCAATACTAAACAAACGAACATCGCCTCTAATTGGAGAATGTTCTTCTTTCAAAAGTAGTTTGTTCCACTGCTAGACATTGAAGACTTCCAAGGGCCGCATATTCAGGCCCAATACGTTGTTGTATCCGCAGATATTTTTCTCTTTCTAACCACACAATTACTAGTACCCCTATTGTAATTCCCAATATAAGGTCAAATGGGTACAAAGATCCATATGAGTCCTATACTTCTTAAGGCTTCCGATATAAAAAAGATTGATAGTTTGTACTTCTGTCGTATCAATTATCATTTCAACGATCACCGTCGCCCATAATGAATCTAACTACCTAGTATCGTCATGATATCACCATTTCCTTCTTTTAACTATCTGATGGACGAATTGCAAAGTATGAGCCGTGGACGAATTTTCCTCTCCACAAGGAAAACACTATTATCTCCTATCAATAAATTCCTAATTCTCCCTTTTGGGGCTTCTACTCTCACGTAAAGTTCTTGTTCGACAATTCAAAATGGGTGAAGGTTTTTTAACTAATAAATCTATATTCAAATCATTCCTTCGGAATTTTTTGCTCTATCAAAGCGGCGGACTTCTAATTTCGCAGAGGGTCCTCCAGGATTCCTCTAGAGCCTGTTGAATTATTTTTATAGATTCCCTCAATGTCACCGGATTCGTATAAATCACGCGCTAACGAATCTCCTTCTTTTTGCCATTGGACTTCCCAATCGATTCATTGTAACACTCATAAGTATCACTTTTACGAATAGCCCATTGTGTTTCCAGAAGCTCGTAACTCGGTCCTGATAAACCCCAATTTATTGCTTCCTCTACACATAATGCCCCGTTTCCTTCGACTCGCTCCAAAATGGGATTTCGCGTATATGAGTTTTTTGAAATTCACAATTCCTGTTAAAAAATAATCGCAAACAATCCACACATTTATCTATCCATCCTACGTATAATCGGCAGCTACGCCTCGCTCCTATGCGGAAATAATTATGCATCATTCGCATAGCTTTGGCGGCTTCGAATAAATCATATATCAAATTCTCTCTCCTCTGAAAATATAGAAAAAGGGAGTCTGCGCGCCGATATCCCGCCATAAAAGGCCAAGCCATACAAATGAACTATCACGGCTCAGCTCCAACATAATTACTCTATATGTAGCCCTTTTGGTACTTAAACTTTTTCCAGTGTTTCTGGTGCATGACCGTTATTGCCTCTGTGAACATAGTACTAAATATCCCAACGTGTTACATAAGGCAGATATTGTATAATTGTTCGTGTGTTTCCCTTCCCTGCTATTTTTTTTCCATCCCTCTTGTAAATGCCCATATGGGTTCACATTCCCCAATAACATCTTCACCACCATCGAGAGTAACGATCAGTCGAAGAACACCATGCAGTTGATGGGTGGTGAGGGACCCATATTAACTATCATGAAATCTTTTTTGTAGCCGGTACAGTCATATCTTTTCTTCCTAATTCATTATTTCATGATTCCTCAAAAAGTAGGAGGTTCATCCAAGAAAAATCTAATAACTACTATACTAATTCAAACGAATTAATTAACGATTTTTTGGCTCCCGACTATCCACTGGTCAATTAATTTCTTATAACGCGCTCTATTTTTCTTTGACAAAATAGCCGCATAACGTTACGTTTTCTCAGAATTTTTGTAGACCTCTTTGTGTAAAAAATCCTTTTGTGCAATTCAAATGTGAAGTAAGTCTCGTATCTTATTGGTGAAAATTAATACTTGAAATTCAACAGAACCCCTGTTTTTCTTCTTTTTTCTTACTTGTGGAATAAGTTAAATGAATGAATTTTTGACCATAAAACTTTTTTCTCTTTTTCTTTTCTTTCTTTTCCATGCCTGGATTTTTACCGATCAGGAAAAACTAAAATAATCATTATTAATTATAGTCAATTTTTTTGAATCTAGTACACGCAAAAAATCTTAGATTTATCTTTTCTATTAAATCAAATTTTCCATTTTGATTTAGATAGAAAAGAAAAGGAGAATATGCGTTAGAAAAGGCATAATATATTTCTGCATTTACGAAAGAGAAAATTTCTTTGCCACCTAAAACGATTCTGTATAGTTCTTCTAGATTCAATTGAATTGATACACAAGTAAATACGTATCATGTACCAGACGTAACACACCATATGCGTACTCTTTCGGTTTTTATTTACTTGAAAACGGCATGTGCATATATAGAAAATAGACTATTAATAATTCTGACTCGTGGATACATACGTATCCTTGACATAGCTGAAACGACCCCTACCATTATTGGTACAAACATAGCGATTCATACAAGCTAAAGCGCTAATCGTAAGTTGGCCAAGAAACATTTGCCTTTAATTATTTGTTAAATCCGTATTAAGACGTGTGTCCGCAGTCAAAAATTGTTCAATTTCTTATGTTGTTTTCGTTGCAAAATACTGGTTGCTAGTCACAAGATCCCGATTATGAAGTTGAAACAAATTAGACATTCTCAAAGTCTCTACGACGTCTAGAGAATAGAATATTTTCCAGGAACAAAGAAAGTATATGATCTTGATTCCCCATTCACAATATATTGCCAGTCGTCCAGTGGATTTTTTAAAATTCTTCGTATCAACATATCGTTTCTTTATGTATTTCTATTAATTTGGGTTTACTCTTATCGACCAATGAAATCACTTATGGTTTGATAACTAAGAATTTTCCATCCCTTTCGTAAAGATAGACGAATTGTTTCGATCATTAATATTCCCCTTTTTTATTATTCTGTAAGAGCTTTATCGTTCTGATCAGCATTACACCAGATGTATCTCTCCTCTTTGAATCAGATTAGTATTTCCCTTGGATTTATAATCTAAGTGGAGACACTATATCCTACATTATTAAATTTTTTGATCACGGGTCTCCCATCTTAATTGAAAAATAAAAAATTTTTTCAGGAACAAATCTAGTTCTCCTTCCTTATTTTTCTTGGATTTTTTTTTTTTTTACTTTTTTAAGTTTGGCTCTCGTGCAATCGCTTCAGGATTCTTTTGTTTTGTTTTGTGGATCTTAACCAGATTTGATGACCCTCTTTTCTTGTTGAATTTTGAAATCTATTTTAACGGATCTTTGATGTTTTGATTTTGACTATATTTTTGACCAAGTTTGAGTTTTGACTATATTTTTTTCATTTTGATTTTGACTATCTTTTTTTTGAGTTTGACTAAGTTTTTTGATTTTGATTTTGACTATATTTTTTTGATTTTGACTAATATTTTTTTGATTTGAAGTTTGCTAATATTTTTTATTTTGACTATATTTTTTTGATTTTGATTTTGATTAAAATAAATTATTTTTTTGATTTTGACTACTAGTTTTTTGATTTTGATTTTGACTACAAATTTTTTTGATTTTTGAGTTTGACGAATATTTTTTTGATTTTGATTTTGACTAATATTTTTTTCATTTTGATTTTTTGACCTAATATCATTTTCCATTTTTTATTTTTACTAATATCATTTTCATAATAATGTAAAAATAATTTGAATTGTGTATGGATCCCCGGTTTCAATCTTATATGATCAAAGGTAACACAAATTCTGGGAAGAACCCAGGTCTAGATTGATCTGGTAGAATAATTTCGCGTTCATTCCCTCCATCAAAAATTTTTTTTGATGAGTCCTTAGTCTTAGTATTTTATACATTTCGGTACCGATAACATTCGTCCAGTCCTCAATATCACTATTGTTCTCAATATCACTATTGTTCTCAATATCACTATTGTTCTCATCTCACTATTGTTTCTAAGGCAAAATGAAGATTCTCTAATCCAATTTTTCATCCAGACTTTTTAGGGTATCATAAAATATCTTTTTTTAGTAACCCATAATATCATATTTACAATACCGACACGGATTCGGGTTTCAGTGTGTACTGAGTCCCTTACTAATCCCCATAAATATTTATATAGTCATGTGATAAAAGATATATCTGTATGTTTTTTTAATTTTCTTTTCGACTCGTCGATAAATCCTGCATCACAAATTTTCTTCATGTAATGAATTAATCGGGTCTTTTTCTTCTTTATATGAAACATTTCATTGATTCTTTATTTTGATAGTACAACGTTGATTGACTCTATTTTCGCCAGTTTTTCGGTACTAACTCGGACCATTTGCTCCACGAGAAAAATTATATTTATAATGACCCTTTAACCATTTTTTTTTCCATTTTATTCATTCCAGACTTATTAATTTTCTTATGCTTGATGGAATCAATATTTTCCTCGTTGTCATACATACTATTTATCTTGTCCTTTAATCAAGAGGTAGGTCCCCGTGAGCGTGAATGAATACAGAATCTCAGGTGATGGTTTTAAATAATTGGTTGTGTGACAATTTTGTACAATACATATGCCTTGGGCAGGAAGATAATCCTGATAAGTTCAAATCATTTCTAATATTAGGATTAAAAGGACTTTTTTAATATCGAATAGTTCATTGTATCTTGACTGTTTCAACAATTCCTTCGTGATTTCTTTCATCCTTGTAAATGGCTTCATTGATATTTGTTTTGAAGGTTGTGCATTAACCTATAAATGTTAACCATACATGCAAGACATAGGTCTATGGGGTAGGGGAGGGGGGGGTTTTCAATGAAAGATTTTTTTTTTTCATTTTTTTCAAATATGTGATTTGCGTATGGGGGGTTAGATTTTTCGTTTTGTATTTTTCTTTTTGAAATCTGCCAAATATGTTTTGTAATTCCGGTCTTTTATCATGATATGCTGGAACATATTTTCCTTCTTGTCTTTTGTGATCCTTCTATTTGATTCCTTATTGTGATGTCTTATCAGCAAGATCTTTCATTTTTTTTTTCTATGAGTAATAATATGTCCAATTCATTAGATCGAATTTGCGAATGGTCGATTCGTGAATAATCTGATTATTTTTGTTGAATCGTTTGCATTTTTTCATTTGGTTTCATGTACTTTCCCTCCTCATTAAAATAAAGAAATTTGGTTCACTTTTTTCAAGTTTCCTTCATTATTCGTTTTAGAACTAGAACGGTTCGTTTTAGAACTAGAACTTTCGTTTTAGAACTAGAACTATTCGTTTTAAAAAGTCGTTTTCAGAACTCGTTTTAGAACTAGAACTATTTTGATGACCCATCTTGTTTTTTCTTTTGAAACTGTTAAGATTTCTTTTTTACTTTTCTAATTATTTTTTTGAGTTCCTTATATGGGTTCAAAAAAAGAGGTGGTTTTCGGGAGAACCAAAGGGAGTTCCGTTTCCATTCCCTAAAGAAAACTGTTTAAAAACTAAAATTTTCTTTTTTTCCTTTGTTTTTCATTGGATTCTCCATGATGAGATCGTATTTAGATCTTCGCAGGTTTTAAAACCGAAAAGGAAATCAAATCTTTTCTGAATACTCGGTTACCAATCTTTTGGGAAATTCGGTTTTTCTGATAATGGAACCCAGTATAGGTGCATTTACTGTATTTCCTATCCTTCCTTCAATCCTCATACCACTCCGGGAATTGGAATAATAAGAAAAAAAAAAAAAAACATACGTCCAATATTTTTTACGCTATTATCAATGAGCAATACAATGTTGTTCTCAAACAAGATTGGTTATCAGCATCAACCTCTTATTGCTTGAGCAAATATATGCTATCCCAAATTTCCTGATATTGTTATCCGTTCTCTTCCTCTTTTTTTTTTTTCTCCTCGTCTTTTTTTTTTCCCAGTGGTTGTTCTTCCTCTTCCTCCTCAAAGTCGGAAGTTTCGGATTCTGGTTTTCCCCCACGAATCCTAAAATAAGAATTAATTATTCGATATCGATATCTTCAACAAAAAGAAAAAAAAGAATCTATCAAAAAAAGAAAAAAAAAAGACTTGTCTATCACACACAACAACAAAAAAGCGTGGATGACCTTTGGTTTGAATATTTTCCCAAATAACTGTTTTACGTCTTTGGCACGCATGGATCCTTGGATTTACCCCGATTAAAATCTGGTTGTTCGAATAACGTATCAAAGCCACCTCTTCTGCTTCTGCTTGATCAATATTATCAGTATCGGTAGCCGGATCCGGATTGTATCAGTATATTCACCACCCGTTTCGCTTTCTTGAACTATTTCCTATCTTCCTTCTGTTCTTCTCCATTTTCTTGATCCATCCTCTAATTCATCGGTCAATTTGCTGACCGCGAGGAACCTGTTGTTACTCTTTCTTCATTCCCTGGATTTTTTTTCAGTGTGGGGTTTTGTTTGATTCATTTTGGATGTTGTACTTAGTCGCATACAATCTCAAGGCATTTTGCTTTACTTTCTGTATTAAAATTCCTTCTTTCTCTTCCACTAAAAATAAGAAGATTCATCGATTGACGTTAAGAAATTAAACAATATAATTACATGTATTCTCATCAAGCGGATTCGTTTCATGTTCCAATCTCGAGAATTTTTTAGAAAGAGAAATAGCCATAATCTTGATTTGATCCAACGTTTTCTATGAATCTACATCTTCTTTCTTCTTCGTGAAGTAATTACATCAGTTGTAGACGTAATTAAATCTTTGTGTAAGTAATTAAATCATCTGATTGGTAAGGAAATAGATTTTTTTATTGTTCCACGATACGGTCCTTCAAAAAATGGATCATACCCTTTGGGCAAGTATTCTTTGCTCATTCTCATCGTTGCATATCTGTCCTTTTTCAAGTAATCTATATGCAGCATAGATATCCTTTCTTGCTTCTTCTTCTTTCTTCTTCTTCTCTAGAGTTTTTATTCGACTTATCATTCATTGCTCAAAGTTTAGTTTTTTGCTCATTGGTATAAAACCCAATCATCATATATGCTTCATGGAAAATTTTTCTGTCATTACAAAGACCATTTTCGTTCTATCATTTCCGAAAAGTTGAGAAACTAGGGCGGATATGTAAAAGATTGATTTGTTTCCATCACTTGAACACGTATAAAAATATTGTGACAGTTTCATTTGTACACTATTTTCCAAATCGATTATTTTTTATATATCGCAATGGAATTCCACCGCTTATATCGAAAAGAAAAGTTTACAATAGGTTTTTCAAGTCAAAGCAGAAAAAATCTTTTCATTTTTTCGCTTCTTAAGTCGTCTTCCAAGTCCCATTATCTTGATAGGTATCAAGATAGAATCTTCTACACTGGCTTCTTTATCGCATGTGTCTTTAAAGTGAAAATTGGATCCTGCTTTGTTTTTTCCTTTCATTCACTCGGATCCTTCCGTTTCATCTATTTTGTCCGGATCCTCCTTTTCTTCCGAATAAGGGAATGTCTTTTCGGTGGAATCCCTCTGTCCCTGTTGTTCTCCTTCCTTTCGGAAGTTTTTTCTACTCGCTTTCTTCCTCCTTTCGACATCGCTTTCTCCTCACTTTCTACCTCGCTTTCTTCCTCACTTTCCTTCCCCTTTCTTCCCTTTTTGACTTTTTCGACTTTTCGACTTTTCTAGGTTTCCTTTGTCAGTTTCTAGTGACAATGGCGACGGCATTCTGCCTAAATATTGCACAGGTATAAATAAGGAATGCTAAAAAGTTCGGCCAAGAATTTCTCATTCTGACACAAGGTCCCTATTAGATTTAGCAAGTTACCTATTATATGTAGATCGAATGAAGATTTTGCCGTATCCGAATACTACCAATCCAACCCATTTCATGAAGAAAATGTACCAATTACCACCAATCAAACTACTTGGTTACAAATACACTTTGTGTTGCATCGAAACCTATAAATTTGACTAATCTGTCTAACGTTGAAGAACCTTGGTTAAAAGGAAATGGTTGATAGTGAAAAATAATTATTCAAAATACCCATTGAATGCTGAGATACGCATTGAATTTCCTGTGTAGGTAGCCCCTATAACTCACAAAGTTTTTTGTGATTGTTCCCGAAGAAATTAAACAAAGATAGGGTAGAACTAGGACATTTTTATTGTATGAGTCGACCCAATGCTAGATGCGAGCGCATACTAATCGATCAGAACATCATGAGCTTCCCCGTAAATAAAACCATTTGTTGCTGCTACCTCCTTCTCGGTTCCTTCTTTCCATAACCGAGCTCGAAGACGGAAGAGATAAGGGCCCTATGAGAATGTGGGTCAGAAATCCTAATAGAGTCCGACCAAAACACATAATTTATATCTCATGCATCAAGTATAATAAATTACCCATAAAAGATTTTAAAAAAATCACACAACCCCCTTTTTCCTTTTCTATTACATTTCTTCTTGATTATTATATGATGATTTCTTAACTTTCCATAGTATAAACGGATAGACGATAAAGACATCTCGTAGTCAATGACACCAAGGGATTTATTAAATGAATGGACTTGGGGATATTATATGGAATATAAGAAAATAGAGCCCTTTTGAGGTTCCCTATTAAATGATGGCACTTGAACGGAGCCACTCCAAGAAGTTCCGGGGTTACGAAGGAAGCTTCGGACTCAATATGTTCTGGGTTGAGAACGGGGGTTTAACTCTATGAGGGTCGAATCTCCCGTTGTTCCTCAGTGATCTCAGTGGGAGAGGCGGTCCGGCTGTTAACTGACCTGGTCGTAGTTTCGAATCCTACTTGGGTGTTTGATTCATTCTTAATTAAAGAATGCAGCATGGGAAATTAAAGGGCTCGCTTTGACCGTTAGGAGTATGTAACCCCTTTCGCTGTCTTTGTTTTCTCTATTGCTTCGAGTCTCATCGTATCACTTCTTTCTACGATATTTGAGAATCGCCGTCACTACCCTCGGCGTATATCCGTATAATCCCTTGTAAATAGCCAATTCAGAATTCTCAGATATTTACTAGGCTATGCATCAATGATCAGTCATCGATTTTCCCGTAGGCACAAATTAACCGCGAGTACAACATATTAATGACGAGGAACCGCATTTTTGCTATTCTACTATACTTTGTACTTGCTCGGCTACTGCCCAAGGCCTGGCTGAGGAAGAGTTACGGGGAGTAAACACAAATATTCTGATTCCGGTCCTTGGTTACTATGTAATGATCGAATGCTTTCAACGATAAATAAAAAGAAAAAGTAAGATGCCATTTCCATTTCGACAAAGGGAAGGCTTGTGGGCGGGAGGATTCGAACCCCTTACAAAACCGTGGGTTTCTTTAGCCACGGGCTTATAATCCTCTGAGCCTAACGGCACGCCACCCGCTCCACTGGATCTGTTTCCCCGGGATGTCACCCTCAAAAGGAACCTTTCCTCGTCCTCAGCCATTTCATGTCGGTAAGAAGATGTAAAGCGCGTTTCTCTCTATCTATAAGATAGAACAGCGTGCTTTCCTAGGTGTGAAGTGATAGAGAAAGATGTCTAATTGGGGTTTTTGACTAAACGACCTTTGCATTTTTATTTTATCTCTTTCATTTCCAAATATGAAAAGTAAAATAAGTGGGTGTTAAGCTTTTTATCATTCTGGGCGTCGTGAGCTATTTTCCTGCAGACCTCCCCTACATAATCGTCCACCGCAGTAGTAGTATTTACAAACCACCAATTCGGGAGTGAGATGGTGTGTGGTTCCTCTACCCTAGGACACTACAGCTACATCGAACCAAACCATACCGAAGAAAGGCCCTGAGGAAAACATATTTGGCATATTGAGTTGTGAGGCCAGCCCATATTCTTGACTGGCAGGACACCAAAGACCTCGCCCTCATCCCTTGGCTAGATAGATAGGAGGTCAGAGCTTTTGTGGTTTTTCTGTTGTCAACAAGTTGAACAATGAATAATGATGGCGAGTGCCTGATCGAATTGATCAGGTCGTGTGGAACAGGTTCAAATCTCCGTTCTGTTAGGAGATCCTCAGCCTCTACATCACTGCACTTCCACCTTGACCCTATCGTACTGAAAACGGCTCGTTCCGCCTGACCTTATCTTGATTCTCATACTTCTGGTCGCTCCATCCCGCAGGGCAGAGAACCCGTCCGCTGGTCTCGGCGTGTACCGTGGGGCTCTGGGGGAGTCGGAATAGAATGCACTCTCTGTGGGTGGGCTTGGGGGCTACTTCGATGCTTTCAGCATTTTACTCGCTCCGCACATTGGCTACCCGCGCGTTTACAGTGTGCCCGAAACTGGTACACCAGAGGTGCGCCCTTCCCAGTCCCTCTCTTACTAGGGAATGTCCTCTCAATGCTCTAACGCCCGCACCGATTGGGCCGAACTGTCTCCGACGTTTCTGAACCAGCTCACGTACCGCTTAATGGGCGAACCCCAACCCTTGGAACATACTACAGCCCCAGGGTGGCGAAGAGCCGACATCGAGGTGCCAAAACTTCCCGTCGATGTGAACTTCCTTGGGAAGATCAGCCTGGTATCCCTATAGTAACTTTTATCCGTTGAGGCGAACGGCCCTTGCCCCTCGCACCTTCGGATCACTAAGGCCGATTTCGTCCCTGCTCGACGGGTGGGTCTGAGTCCAAGCGCCTTCTGCCTTGCACTCGAGGCCCATCTTCCGTCCCAGCCCGAGGAAACTTTGCACGCCTCCGTTACCTTGGGAGCCTACGCCCCATAGAAACTCCTACCTGAGACTGTCCCCTTGGCCCGTGGTCCTACACAGGTTAGAAGTATAGTCTCTCCAGAGTGGTAGCTCACTGATGTCTCTGGCCCCCCGAAGGAGGCCTTCTTCGCCTTCCACCTAGCTGCGATGAAAGCCCAAAGCCAATCCCAGGGAACAGTACAATCCATCATAGGTTCTTTCTGTCCAGGTGCGGGTAGTCCCGCATCTTCACAGACATGTTATTTCACCGAGCTCTCTCCGAGACAGTGCCCAGATCCGTTACCGCCTTCGTGCCGGTCGGAAACTTACCCGACAAGGAATTTCGCTAGCCTTAGGCGTTAGTAGTACGGCCGCCTTTCATCACCCGGGCTTCGGTCGCCGGCTCCCCTCTCAGAGTCCCAACTTCCTTGAACCTTCCTGCACTGGGCCAGGCGTCACCCCATACATGGTCTATCCCTTACGACGTTGCGGAGACTGTGTTTTTGTAAACATTCGCCCGGCCTAGTCACTCTGCGACCCCCCTAAAAAAATTGTGAGGAGGCACCCCCTTCTCCCCGAAGTTCGGGGCTATTTGTTGCCGAGTTCCTTAGAGAGAGTTTTGTCCCTCGGCGCCCCTAGGTATTCTCTACCTACCCACCTGTAGTCGGTTTCGGTACATGTACCCTTTTGTTGAATGATCGTTTCGAGCTTCCTCCTGAGTATGGCGATTGGGTTACTTCCGCGCCGAGCGCCTGGTACTCGGACATTGGCATCGAGGCATTTCCTCTACCGCTTCTTACCCGTAACAAAGCAGGTCACCTGGCGTCCTTGACCGATAACCATCCTTCGTCGAAGACCTAGCCTCCTCCGTCCCTCTGACCAACCAGGTGAAGTCAGGAATATTCACACTGTTTGTCCATCGGACTACGCTTTTCGGCCTGATTCTTTAGGCCCTGACTCCCTCCGTGGACGACCCCTTGCGAGGAACCTTGGTTGTTCGGGGCATTGATTCTCACCATGTGTTGCGTTACCTCAAGCCGAATTCTACTTCCTCTTCGTCACACGCTGCTTGCGCGGGTGTCGCTCTAAGTCGGAACGCTTCCCCCCTACCGATGCATTTTTACATCCCAACAGCTTCGGCAATCGGCTTACCCCCGTTCATCTTCGCGCAAGAGCGCTCGATCAGTGAGCTATTACGACGCACAATCTTTCAATGGTGTCTGCTTCAGGCAACCTCTGCTGTCTCTGCACCCTACGCTCCTTATCACTGACGTCATTTAGGGCCTTAAGCGGTGATCCGGGCTGTTTCCCTCTCGAACGATGAGCTAGCCCCCATCGTCTCACTGCCGACCTTGATCCCTCTCTTTTTGGGACTATCTATATTCAGAGTGTTGCCTCGATTTGGTACCGCCTCGCGGCCCGCCCGAACAGTGCTTTACCCGCTAGATTCCACAACTGCTGCCCTCAACGCATTTCGGGGAGAACCGCTAGCCTCTGGGGTCGGTGCATTCACAGACCCCTAACCACAACTCATCCGCTGATTCTTCAACTCAGTCGGTTCGGACCTCCACTTAGTTTCGACCAAGCTTCATCCTGGTCATGGATCAGATCACCCAGGTTCCGGTCCCAGTACATGCCAATCGCCCTATGAAGACGCCGCTTTTCCGCTACGGCTCCGGTGTGTTCCCTTAACCAAGCCACTGCCTATGAGTCGCCGGCTCATTCTTCAACAGGCAACCGTCAGAAATCACATTCTCCTCCGCTCCCACTGCTTGGGACTCAACGGTTTTTCATGTTCTTTTCACTCCCCGATGGGGGTTCTTTTTCACAACCTTCCCCTCACGTTACTCTTTCGCACGGTCACCCAGTATTAATTTAGCCTTGCAGGTGGTCCTTGCGTTATTCACACGGTCGTCCCGGGCCCATGCTACTTCGGCAAGCGTAAGCTATGATGCTTTTCGGCTACTGGACTATTCCGCCATCTATGGTGCAGCCATTTCCATTCCACCGCTTCGCCTAGCACACGAACGCCTGTAGGCTCTCCCACAACCCCGTTTTCCTCACGGTTAAGCGCTCCCATTTCGCTCGCCGCTACTACGTGAATCGCTTTTGCCTTTCTTTTTTTCCTCTGGCTACTAAGAATGTTTTCAGTTCGCCAGGTGTGTCTCTTGCCTTCCCATGATTCAGCACAGTCTGAAAGGTTGACCTATTCCGGGATCTCCGGATCTAGCTTAGTTTCAACTCCCCGAAAGCATTTCGTCGCTTCTACGAACGCCCTTCCTCGTCCTCTGGGTGCCTAGGTATCCACCGTAAGAGCCTTTCCCTCGTTTGAACCTCGCCATTCACGTTAAGGTTCTATGCCATCCTAAGGTGCTGCAAATAGACGGGATCTATCAACGTCATTAATTATAAACAAAATCGAACTGCGAATTGGGTGCTATCATAGATCGCTAAGTTCACGGGCTGGAAGATAACGGACTCGACCGCTGACATATCCGCCACAGGTACACCACCGCCCCCCCCCCCCTCTCAGGCACTCCCCACTAATATCCTATCCCTAGAGTCCAACTATATCCAATACTCCCCCCGAACACAAGCTTACAATTTCATCGTAATGTGCTCTCTCAAATAGCAACTCTTCTCAAAATCTCAAAGGTGCTGATTTGGAATCCCATTCTAAGGCTTCTTGTGTCCGGAGAACAGCTACCGGAGAACAGACGGAGAGCTTCCCCCTTGGTTCCGCCCGATCTTGGTCTTAACGAATGCTGGTTTTAAGAACGGTGATTGCCCTTCTCCCTCCGCCCCTTAACTGCCCAACCGAGAGATGACAGCTACTTGCGTTCCACTTATTGAAACGGTCTATGGCGGGGTCCGTGACCCCTGATGCCGAAGGCGTGTCCTTGGTGATCTCGTAATTCCTACGGGTGAGACGATGGGGTCGGTCCAGAATTTTCCTTTTTCCTTCCCTTTTTTGCCACATTTTCGCTCAAAGGGTGAAGGGAGATAGGCATCAAGCTAAGTTAGCAAGGGCCAACTGATCCTCTCCCACCCAGGTATCCCAGATGAGTGAACCCTAGGAGAGCCGCCGACTCCAACTATCGTCCATTACGATCCTCTAATCTGAAAACTGCCGCTGCCTACCTCCTCTACGTTCTTGACAGCCCATCCTTTTGTCTCAGTAGAGTCTTCCGTGGCATGTTCGGCCTCTCTCCCCATTACTTATAAAAAGTGAGCCACCGGTCGGTACAAGATACTATCATTACCGCCTGGACCATTTATACATCCAACCCGTAATCGCAAAACGGACCCAATTGCAAGAGGGACTCTACCAACTAGCTATATCCCCCCGAGCCAGTGGAGTATGCCGTGAACGAGTCAGATGCTTCTTCTATTCTTTTCCCTGGCGCACGGGCCATCCTGGACTTGAACCGAGACCTCGCCCGTGAGTAAATCATCGCACCTACGATCCAACAATTGATAGAGATCAATATATCTTTTTCGGAGCGATCAATCCTTCCCGAACGCGAGCATAACTCTCCTTTGTACTGCGCTCTTCAAGTGTTCTGTTCCCCCTTCCCCTTACCATGACAATCCTTGTGAAATAACTCCGATGGGAAAAAAAGAGGCGTTAAGAGCCCTCCCCGGCCCCAACCCTAGACACTCTAGATCCTTTTTCACACCTGCCCCCCCCCCCCCCCTCCCCCTTTCGAGTTCAAGAATAGATAAATAGACACACTCCCATTGCACTGATCGGGGGCGCTCGTAGTGCTGAGGGGTCTGACGACCAAGAAGTGAGTTATTTTACCAGCCGTCTTTTATGCTAGATCCAAGCTCCTGTCCTTGCTAGAACGGAAAAGAAAATTTCACGTTCTCCTTCGGGAAGGAGCAGGGAAATCCTATTGATTGTGCTGCTTTCTCCAGACCTCCGGGAAAAGCATGAAAAAAAGGCTCGAATGGTACGATCCTCCGTCACCCATAAGAAAGGGCGATCTCGTGTTCTGGGTCTGTGAAGATCGTTGTTAGGTGCTCCATTTTCCACGTGGTTAGGTGCCCCATTTTTCCATTGAGGCCGACCTAAACTTTGCCTCTAGGAGATCCTGTCCTACACGATAAGATTATGGATCCTCGAGAAGAGAGAACCGTGGTGGTCCCCCCCGTACCGCCCTGATCCCACGAGTGAATAGAAATTAGATCTACATGGCTCTCACCTGAATCGCCCCATCTATCCTCCTGATGATAAGTTTTGGTTTCAACTCCGATTCGAACCAGAGTATACGCCATGCTAATGTTCCTTGGATGATCCCACATCTCCGGTATGCTGCTGATGAGCACATTGAACTATCCATGTGGCTTAGAGCCCTCAACATTCCCATGCACAATGCGCCGCAATATCCGGCGCGCTCTACCACGATCTAATAGCCCGTCGGTGTGGGCCTCCCAGTGGGAGGCCTGATATGGGCCACAAAGCGAGAAAACCCACTCCCGCTCTTTCCTTTTTTACGTCCCCATGTCGCCACCCGGGAGGGACATGGGACGTAAAAAAGGGATCCTATCAACTAACTTGTTCCGACCTAGGATAATACTCATAGCTTGTCTTGACTTCACCGTCGAGAAACGAAAGAAGACTTCCATATCCAAGCTTTCTTCAACGTAGCTCGCTTCTTTTGGGTGTGAAGCAGTAGTCAACAAAATCCCCAACATCATAAGCATGAGCTCTCCCTGAAAAGGAGGTTTTGTTTTTGTGGATCTTACCGATTTGATTTGACCCTCTTTTGTTCTGTTTGGAATTTTGAAATTCTATTTTAACGGAATCTTTGGATGTTTTGATTTTGACTAATATTTTTGCATTTGATGACTAAATAGATTTTTTTCATTTTGATTTGACTATTTTTTTTTTGATTTTAGTGACTAATATTTTTTGATTTGGATTTTACTAATTTTTTTTGATTTGACTACTATTTTTTTGATTGTTGATTTGACTAATTTTTTTTGAGTTTGCGACTAATATTTTTTTGATTTTGATTTTGACTAATTTTTTTTGATTTTTGACTAATATTTTTTTTTGATTTTGGATTTTGACTAATATTTTTTTGATTTTGTTTGACTACTATTTTTTTTGATTTTGATTTTGACTAATATATTTTTTCATTTTTGATTTTGACTAATATCATTTCAATTTTGATTTGCCTTATATAAGTTTCATAAAATATTGAGAAGTAATTGATTGGTATATCCACGGTTTAATCTTATATGCATCAAAGGTAACACAATTCTGTGCAGAACCAAGGTCTAGATTTGAGTCAGGTCATAATAATTTCGATTCCTTCCCACCAATCAAAACATTTTTTTGATGAGTCTTAGTCCCTTAGTAGTTTATAAATTTCGCGGTACCGATATACATATCGTCCAGTCCCTCAATATCACTATGTTCTCAAGATCCTATTGTTCTCAAGATCACATTGTTCTCATATCACTATTGTTTTCTAAGGCAAAAATGACGAATTCATAATCCAATATTTCTATCCAGATTTTATGGTATCAACAAAATAATCCTTTTGTTGGTAACCACATATCATATTTAGCAATACATAAAAGTTCGGGTTCAGTGTGGATAAGAGTCCTTACTATATCCCCATCATTTATATATCATGATAAAAGGATCATATCTTAGTTTTTGTTTTACTTTTTTTTCTTTTCGACGTCGTCGATAATCCCTGCAAAAAACTTTTCAGTCATGTAATGAATTAATCGGTCTTTTCTTTTTTATATGAATTACAAGTTCATTGATTCTTCTTGTGAATAGACAAACGTGATTGACTCTATTTCGCCATTGTTTTCCGTACTAATCGAGACATTTTCTCCGAGAAAAATATATTGATACTGACCCCTGTGACCCAGTTTTTCCATTTATTCATGTCCAGACTATTAATTTGCCTATGCTTGATTTGGATCAATATTCCTCGTTCTCACCAATAAGACTTTATCGTCTTTAATAACCGATAGTTCCCGTGATCGTGACATTGACGTACAGCAGATCTCCGTGTAGGGTTTTAAAATAATTGGTTTGTGACAATTTGTAAAATACTAGCGTTGGACACGGACGATAAGTCGGAGAAGTGTTTAATCATTCTAATATAGGATTAGAAAAGGACTTTTTTTATAGTCCGAAATAAAGTTCATGGACTTGAACTGTTTTCACACATTCCTTCTTGATGTTCTTTCATTATCCCCCCAAAAAAAATGAAAAAATAAAAAGACGTTGTAGGATTCATTGATAATGTTTTTTTAAGTTTGTGCATTAACCTAGAAATGGTAACCATACATTGCAGTATCTATGTTATTTTTTTCAATGAAAGATTTCCATCAAATAATGTGATTTTGGTATTAATCGTGTATTTTTTCTTTGAAGTATCTGCCACATATGTTTTTTGTAATTCCGGTCTTTTATCAGGATAGGCTGAACGATTTTTCTTCTTGTCCTTTTTGGGTTCCTTCGATGTATTCCTATGTGTTGTCTGAATCAGCAAGATCTTTCATTTTTTTTTCTATGAGGACAATAATTTTTGTCCATTCATCGATCGAATTTTGAATGGTCTATTCGTGAAAAATCTGAGTATTTTTTTTGAATCTTTTGCATGTTCATTTGGTTCATGTACTTTTTCCCTTCTCAATTCAATAAAGAATGTTGGTTCCCCTTTTGCCCAGGTTTCTCCTTCTTATTCGTTTTAAGAACCAGGAACGGTTCTTTTTAACTAAACTATTCGTTTTAGAACGAGACTATTCGTTTTTAGAACTCGTTTAGACTCGTTTTAGAACTAGAGACTATTTTGAGACCCTCGTGTTTTTTCTTTTGAAACTTTTAGAGTAGTGCTTTTTACTTTTCTAATTATTTTTTTTGAGTTCCTTAATATGGGTTCAAAAAATGTTGTTTCGGTGAGACCAAAGGGCGTTCCGGTTCACATTCTGTCCCCCCAAACTGTTAAAAAACCCAATTGTCTTTGTTTCCTTTTTTTTTTCATTGGATCTTCCATGATGAATCGTGTTTAAGCTCGCACATATTTTAACGAAAGGAAATACAATCTTTATCTGAATACCATCTGTTACCATCTTGGGAACTTCTGTTTCTGAATAATGGAACACCATGCTAGGTGCAGTTAAGCTGTATTTCTCTATTCCATTCCGTCAATCTCATACCACTCGGGAATTGGATAATAAAAGACGTCCAATAGTTTTAGCTATAATCATGAAGGCAATACAATTTTTTTCGAAAAAAGATGGGGTTATCAGCATCAACCTCGTATTCTTGAGCAAATATAATTCTATCCCAATTTCTGATATTGTTATCCGTTCATCTTCCTCCTTTTGTTTTTTTTTCTCCTCGTCTTTCTTTTTCCCTGTTTTGCCGCTCCTTCCTCTTCCTCCTCAAGTGGAAGTTTTCGGCTTCTGGTTTTTCCCCCACGGAAACCTAAAATAAATTAATTACTTCTATATCTATATCTAGCAAAGAAACACAAAAGAATCTATCAAAACAAGAAAAAAAAAAGACTTTGCTATTCGATCCAACAAAAGCGGGGAATGAACATTTGTTGCAATATTTCCCAAATAACTAGTTTTACGTCCTTTTGAGCACGCATGATCCTGGATTATACCCCCGCTAAATCTGGTTGTTGCGAATACGTATCAAGCCACCTCTTCTGCTTCTGCTTGATCAATATTTATCATATCGGTATCCGGATCCGGATGTTTATCAGTAACTCCCCACCCGGTTCGCTTTTCTTGAACTAATGTCATAATCTTTCCTTCTGTTCTTCTCCATTTTCTGAGCCAGGTCCATTCTAATTCATCGTCAATGTGTAGGGACCCTCGAGGAACTTTTTACTGATTTCTCTCTATTCCACTGGATTTTTTTCAGTTTTTGTTGATCATTTGGATTGTTTGTATGTCGATACCAATCTCAAGGTTTTTGCTTTACTTTCTGAATTATTCTTCTTTTCTTCTTTCCTTCTTCCTACAAAATCAAGAAGATTTCACTCGATTGAACGTTATAAATTAACAAATATAATTCAATGATGATTCTCCATCAAGCGATTCTTTTCATGTTCAATTCTCGAGAATTTTTTAGAATAGGAAAGAGCCATAATCGTATTATCCAAAACGTTTCTATGGAATCGACATCTCCTTCGTCTGTAGAAGTATTTAATCATGTTGTTAGGAAGTAAAAAAAATTAAATCATTGTGGAATTAATTATCATTCCTGATTGTATGTGAATTAATTTTTTTATTGTTCCACGATTACTGTCCGTTGCAAAAAGGATCATACCTTTTGGCAATATTCTTGCCATTCGCATCGTTGCCTAATCGTTCCTTTTTTCCAGTATATATCTAGAGCAAGAGCTTATCACTTTCTTCTTCTTCTTCTTTCTTCTTCTCTTTCTAAGTTTTAGTTCGACTTATCAAGTCATTGGCGCAATTGTATGTTTGTGCTCCTTGGTAGCAACCCAATACTCATATAGTCTTTCATGGGAAAATTTTCTGTCATGTACCAAGACCTATTTGCGTTCTATCCTTTCCGAAAAAGTTGAATAACTAGGCGATCTGTAAAAGATCTTATTGTTTCCATCACGTGAACACGTAAAAAAAAAATATTGTGACAATTTCATTTTGTAACTATTTTCAAATCGATTATTTTTATATATGCATGGACATTCCATCCCCTCGCTTATAATTCGAAAAGAAAAGTACAAATAGGTTTTTTTCAAAGTCAAAGCAGAAAAAAGTCTTTTTTCATTTTTTTTCCTCTTCGTCTAAGTCTTCCCATTTCCAATTAATCTTGATATGTATCAAGATAGAATCTGCGAAACGGGCTAGCTGTTCTCGCATGTGTCTTTAAAGTGAACGTTGGAATTCAGGCTTTGTTTTTTTCCTTTCCTTCACTCTGATCTCTTTTCTTCTGTCCGTTCATCTCATTTTGTCCGATCTCTTTTCTTTCCGAATACAGGGAAAGGTCGTTTTCGGGGGTGGATCCCTCTTGTTCTGTTTGTCTCCTTCCTTTCGGAAGTTTGTTTTCTACAATCGCTTTCTCCTCACTTTCTACGCGCGTTTCTCCTCACGTTCTACTTCGCTTTCTTTCCTCACCTTTCTCCCCTTTCTTCTTCCTTTTCTGACTTTTCTACTTTTTCTGACTTTTCTGAGGTTTCGTTCAGGGTCTTATGACAATGGCGACGGCATTTCTGCCTAAATAGTAACACAGTGATAAATAAGGAAACTAAAATTCGAGCCATAGAAGTTCTCAATTCTGACACAAGTTACCTATTAGATTTAGCAAGGTACCTATTAGATTTAATCGAATAGATGATTGGCCGTAATCCAAGAATAATCCAATCCAACGCCATTTCATGAAAGAAAAGTAACCACTTAACCAACCATAACACTCTTGTTTACAAATAACATCTTGTTTTGCCTCGACACATCTAATGGTTTGACTAATCTGGCTACTTGAACTTGTACCATTAAATGGTTGAATAATTGAAAAATGAGATATTCAGAAATACACTTGATTTCTGAATGATACCATTGAATTTTCTAGGTAAGACCCTAAATCAAAAAGTTTTTGTGATTGTTCAAAGAAATGAAACAAAACGAGAGGGTAGAACTGACAGTTATTGTATGAGTCTACCCAATGCTCGAATCAGAGGCGCATAAGAATCGAGATGAACTCATGAGCTAGTCCGTACGCAAACCAGTTGTTGCCTGATACCTCCTTCTCGGTTCCTTCTTCCATAACCCCGCTCGAAGAGGAGAGATAATAAGCCCTATGGAAATGTGTGACAGAAGATCCTAATAAGTTCCGACCAAAACGACCGAATTTATTATCTTCATGCATCAGTATAATAATTACCCAGTAGAAAGATTTAAAAAAATCATCCACAACCCCCTTTTTCTTTTCTATTACATTTTCTTGATCTTATATATGATTTCTTAACTTGTCCATAATAGAACGGATAGCCTAGTAAAACATCTCTTTGTCCATGACACAAAGGGATATTAAATGAATGGAATTGGATATAGAGAATAGAGGAAAGAGAGCCACTTGGGTTCCCTATGAATGAGGCCATGGAACGGAGCCACTACGAGAATCTTCCGGGATGTCCTAAGATCTTCGGACTCCTATGTGTTCAGGGGTTGAAACGGTGGTTGAACTCTATGAGTCGAATCTCCCGTTGTTCCTCAGTACTCATGTAGAGCGGTCGCTGTTAACTGCTGGTCGTAGGTTCGATCCTACTTGGGGAGATTTGCATGTCATTCTTAATTAAGAATGAAGAACGGAGTAAATGGCTCGCTTTGACCGTTAGGATTAGGTAACCCGTTCGCTGTCTTTGTTTCTAGTTTGCATTCTCAACTCATCGTATCACTTCTGTTCTACTATTTTGGGAATCGCCGTCCATACCTTCGGCGTAGAATCCGGGATACTCCCTTATAATAGCCACTTCCGAATCTCAATGATGTACTGCAGTGCCTCAAAGATCAGTCATCGATTTTCCCGATAGCCCAAATTACCGCGAAGCAAACATATTACTGACGAGGAAGCATTTTTGCTATGCTACGAATACTTGTACTTGCTGCTGCTGCTATTCTGCCACCTGGCTGAGAAGAGTTACGGGAGTAAACGTACCAAATATGCTGATTCCGGTCTTGTTTACTATATGAATGATCGAATCTTTCACGTAATAAAAGAAAAGTAAGGGCATATCCATTCGACAAAAGGAAGGTTGTGGGCGAGGAGGGATTCGAACCCCCTACACCGTGTTCGTAGCCACTGCTCTACTCCTCTAGCTACAGGCCCACCCCTCCGTCCCCACTGGATCTGTTCCCCTGAGTATCCCTCAAAAGGACTTTTTCCTCTCCTCACCATTGCATTTCGGTTTAAGAGATTAAAGCGCGTTTTCTTTTCTCTCTATCTATAGAGACATAGAAAACAGTGCGTCCGAGTGTGAAGTGATAGAGACAGATGTCCCATAATTAGGTTTTTGAATAAAGACGACCTTTGCATGTTTTATTTTTATCCTTTCTCTTTCCAAATGGAAACAGGAAAATAAGGGTGTTACTTTTTATCATTCTGGCGTTGAGCTATTTTTTTCCGCAGGACCTCCCCTACAGTTCGTCACCGCAGTAGAGTTTACCACCAAGTTCGGTATGGATTGGTGTTGTCCTACGCCTAGGACACCCGAATATCGACCAAACCCTGAACGAAGAAGGCAATTAAGAAAAGCATATTGGCTAGTGATTGTGATGCCCCAATTCCTTGACTGGAAGGGACCCAAGCCTCTGCCCTTCCATCCCTTGGATAGATAGAGAGGGGGTCGAGCTTATTGGTTTTTTCATGTTGTCAAACAGTTTGACAATGAAAATAGATGCTAGTGCCCTGATCGAATTGATCAGTCGTGTAGGACACGGGTCAAATCTCTCGGTCTTTAGGCTATGCCTCACTGCGCATACATCACTGCCTTCCACTTGACACCTATCGTAATGATAACGGCTCGTCTCTCGTCCGTGACCTTATCTTGGATTCTCATACTTTCTGTCCGCTCCATCCCTCAGGGACAAGACCCTCGCTGTCTCGGCTGTCTACCGTTGGCTCTGGTAAGTCGGATAAAGAACACTCGTCTTGGGGTGGGCTTGCTACTTAGAATGCTTCAGCAGTTATCCGCTCCGCCGTGGCTACCCTCGTTTTACCGTGGGCACGATAACTGGTACAAACCAATGTGCGGTCCTTCCCAGTCCTCTCGTACTAGGGAAATGTCCTCTCAATGCTCTAACGCCCGCACCGATATGAACCGAACTGTCTCACGACGTTCGACCCAGCGCACGTACCGCTTTAGGGGCGAACGAGCCCACCCCTTGGAACATACTACACCCCCCCCCAGGGTGCGAAGAGCCGACATCGTGTTGCAAACCTTCCCGTCGATGTGAACTCTTGGGGAAGATCAGCCTGCTTATCCCTAGAGTAACTTTTCTTCCGGTGAGCGACGGGCCCTTCCACCGGCCCCCGTCGGATCACGACGGCCGACTTTCGTCCCTGCTCGCCGGGTGGGTCTGCATCAAGGACTCCCTTCTGCCTTTTGCACTCGAGGCCAATCTCCGTCCGTCCCGAGGAACCTTTGGCACTCCCTCCGTTTACGCTTTTGTGAGGCCTACGCCCCATAGCAAAAGTCTAGCCTGAGACTGTCCCTTGGCCGTAGGTCCCTGACACAAGGTTATAATTCTAGCTCTGCCAGATTGGTATCTCCCTGATGGCTCGGGCCCCCCTAATGAGGCTTCTTCGCCTTCCACCTAAGCTGCGCATGAAGGCCCAACCAATCCCAGGAACATAAAGCTTCAAGGGTCTTTCTGTCCAGGTGCGGGGTAGTCCGCATCTTCAACAGACATGTCTATTCACACGCGAGCCTCTCTCCTAGACAGTTCCCAGAGTCCGTTAGCGCCTTTCCGTGCGGGTCGGCACTTACCCGACAAGGAATTTTCGCTACCTTAGGACCGTTTATAGTTACTGCCGCCTTTTCACCGTGCTTCGGTCGCCGGCTCCCCTTCATCAGGTCAACCAACCTTCCTTGCCTGCCGGCACTGTGCAGGCGTCAGCCCCCACCTGTCTTAACTCTTTGCGGAGACCTGTGTTTTTGGTAACAGAGTCGCCCGGGGCTGGTCACTCCTTGCGACCCCTTTTGTTAGGAGGCAGCCCCCTCTCACCGAAGTTACGGGGCATTTTGCCGAGTTCCTTAGAGAGAGTTGTTCTCGCTCGCGCCCCCTAGGTATTCTCTACCTACCCACCTGTGTCGGTTGCGGGTAACAAGGGTACCCGTTTTGGTGAAGGTCGTTCGAGCTTTTTCCGGGGAGTATGGCACGGGGGTTTACTTCCGCCCGTAGGCGCCCTGTACTCGGACCTTGGCTCGAGCATTTCCCTCTTCTACCCTCCTTACCCTGAAAAAGCAAGGTCCCCTTGCGTCCTTGACCGAGAACCATCCTTCGGCTAACCTGCCTCCTCCGTCCCCTCGGGACAACAGTTGTAGTACAGGATATTCCACTGTTGTCCATCTACTACGCCTTTCGGCCTGATCTTAGGCCCCTGACTCACCCTCCGTGGACGAACCTTGCGGAGGAACCATTAGTTTGCGGGGAATTGGATTCTCACAAATGGTTGGCGTTCTCCAGCCGAATTCTCACTTCCTCTTCGTCACACCTGCATGCGGCGTGTGCTTCGCCCTAAGGCGAAACTCTCCCCTACCGATGCATTTTTACATCCCACACTTCGGCAGATCGCTTAGCCCGTCCATCTTCGGCGCAATAGCGCTCGATCAGTGAGCTATACGCACTCTTTCAAGGGTTGCTGCTCTAGGCAAACCCTGGCTGTCGCTGCACCCCTACATCCTTTATCACTGAGCGGTCATTTAGGGGCCTTAGCTGGTGATTACCTGGCTGTTTCCCCCTCGACGATGAAGCTTTATCCCCCATCGTCTCACTGGCCGCCTTGCTAATCCCTCCTTATTTTTGGGTCATTCTAGTATTCAGAGTTGGCCTCGATGTTGTCCCGCTCGCGCGGCCCGCACCGCAACAGTGCCTTTCCCTAGATGTCCGTCAACTGCTGCGGCCCAAACGCTTTCGGGGAGAACCACTAGCTCTGGGTTCGAGTGGCAGTTTCACCCCAAGCCACACTCATCCGCTGATTCTTCATCATCAGTCGGTTTCGGACCTCCACTTATTTTTCCACCCCAAGCTCATCCTGGTCATGGATAGATCACCCGGTTCGGGTCCATAAGCGTGACCACGCCCTATAAGACTCGCTTTCAGCTACGGCCGGGGGTTCCCTTAACCAAGCCCTTGCCTATGAGTCGCCGCCTCTTCTTCAACAGGCACGCGGTCAGAATCACTAATGCTCCTCCCACTTCTTGGAACTCACGGTTCATGTTCTATTTCACTCCCCGATGGGGTGCTTTTTCACCTTTCCCTCCGGTACTACTTCGCTATCGGTCACCCAGGCGTTTTATAGCCTTGCAAGGGTAGGTCCTGCTGATCACACGGGATTCCCTTGGCCCCAATGCTACTCTCGGTTCAGAGCGTAAGCTAGTATGCTTTCGCTACTGACTTTCGCATCTAGGGTGCAGCATTCCTTCCACCGCTTCGCCTACAGCACGACTCCCTGTATTTTGCTCTCCCACACCCCGTGTTCATTCACTGGTTTAGGCTGCTCCCTTGCGCTCGCCGCTACTACGGGATCGCTTTTGCTTTCTTTTCCCTGTCTACTACGATTTTCAGTTTTCGCCAGTTGTCTCTTGGCCTGCCCATATCCGCAGATTCGAAGGTTGACCTATTCCGGGAATCGCCGGATCTATCTTCTTTTCACTCCCCGAATCATTTCTGCGCTTGCTACGCCCTCCCTCTTCTCTGGGTGCCTATATCCACGTAAGCCTTTCCCTCGTTGAACCTCGCATTAACGTTAAGGCTATCCATCCTAAGTGCGGCATAAATAAAGGATCTTCTCACGTCCATGGAATGTAAATCATAAATCGACTGCCGATTGTGGTCTATCATAGTACCGCTAGTTCACGGGCGGATATACGGACTCGAACGCTGTGCCCATCCTCCCAGGTACCCCCACCGCCTCTCATGCCTCCCCGACTAATGCTACCAGAGGCCACGATAGACATACTCCCCCCGAACACAGCTTAACACTTTCATCGTACCTGTGCTCCCAAAGAGCAACTCCTTCTCAAAACTCCTCAAAAGTTGCTGAGTTGGAATCCCATTCTAGTTCTAAGATTCTTGTGGTTCCGGAAATCCACTACGGAGAACCGGAACGAGGCGCTCCCCCTTTTTCCTCCCCCGACTCTTTGGTCTTAAGAATGCCCTGGTTTTAAGAACGAGTGATTGCCCCCTTCTCCTACCCTTACTGCCCACCCGGAGAGCGGACAGCTAATGCGTTTCCCAGTCTTCTTGAACCGGGGGGGTTTCCTATGGTCGGTCCGTGACCCCTTGATGCCGAAGGCGTCCTTAGAGGTGATCTCGTGTTCCTACGGGGTGAGACGATGGGGTCGTCCATGGATTTTCCTTCCTTTTGCCACATTTCGCTCAAAGGTTGACAGGGAGATAGTGCATCCAGCTATGCGCACAAGGGCCAACTGATCCTCTTTGTTTTTTTTTTTTCCCCAGGGATCCCAGATGAGGGAACCCTAGGGAGCCGCCGACTCCAACTAGTCGTCCATGTACGATCCTACTAGATTGACCAACTGCCCATCCTACCTCCTCTACGTTTCTTTGACAGCCATCCTTTGTCTCAGTAGAGTCCTTTCAGTGGCAAGTTTCGGGTCCTCTTCCCATTACTTAGAAAAAGTGAGCCACCGGTTCCGGTACCGATACTATCATACCGCCCTGGAATTAGACATCCAACCCGTATCGCACGACCCATTAGCAAGAGCGAGCTCTAACCAACTGAGCTAGACCCCCGAGCCAATGGAGTATGCATGAAGATACAATGCTTCTTCTATCTTTTTCCCTGGCGCAGCTGGGCCAGCCGGACTTGAACCGAAGACCTCGCCCGTGAAGTACGCATCGCACCTACTGATCCAACCAATGGATAGAAATCAATACGATTCTTGTTCGGGAGCGATTCATCCTTCCCGAACGCAGCATACAACTCTCCGTTTGTACTGCGCTCTTCAAGTGTGCTTGTTCCCCTTCTCCCTTACCATGACAGTCCTGTGAAAGAACTCCGATGGTAGAAAAAGAATGCGTTAAGAGACCCTCCTGCCCAACCCTATAGTCACTCTGAAGAATCCTTTTTCAACCTGCTCCCATTTCCGAGTCAAGAGATAGATAATATACCACATCCCATTGCACGGATCGGGGGTCGCTCGAGTGACTGAGGGTCGAAGACCAGAGGGGAGTATTTTTTTTTATTGATACCAAGCCTTCTCTTCTGGCTAGATCCAATCTCCCTGGTCTCCCTGCGGCAAGGAAAAAAGCATTTCACGGAGTTTTTCGTTCCTTTCGGAAGGGAGGATTAGGGAAAGTCCTATTGATTGCTGCTTTCTCCGACCTCCTGGGAAAAGCATGAAAAAAAGGCTCGAATGGTACGATCCGCTCCTCCCTACACCAGAATGAAAGGGGCGATCTCGTGTTCTTGTCTGTGAGATGCGTTGGTAGGTGCTCCATTTCCGTTTTTAGTGTCTCCATTGTCCCCATGAGGCCGAACCTACACCTGTGCTCGAGAGATATCTGTCCATCCACTGATAAGGATGTATGAGTCTCGAGAACGAGAGCCCGTGGTGGTTCCCCCCCGGCCGCCCGATCCCACGAGTGACTAGAAAGTTAATCTACATTGGCTCTCCCTGAATCGCCCCCCTCTCCTCCTGAGGAGAAAGTTTGTTTTTTTCATAACTCAACTCCGATTCGAACAGGCGGAGTACGCCATGCTAATGTTCCTTTGATCTCCACATCTCGTGTCAGGCGCTGATGGCACATTGAAACTATCCTGTGGCGGGAGACCATCACGCCCAGGCACACCGACGCAAATTATCAGGGTCGCGCTCTACCACCGAGCTAATAGCCCGTCGTGTGGCCTCCCGTGGGAGGCCTGCGATGCCAAAGCGGAAAACCCATCCCCCTTTCCTTTTTACGTCCTCCATGTCGCACAAACGGGAGGGTACATGGGGACTAAAACAGGTGATCCCTATCAACTACCTTGTTCCGACCTAATAATACGCCTCATGACTTGGTCTTCTGCACCGTCGAAAACGAAAGAAGACTTCATATCCAAGCTAGCTCCGACTAGCTCGCTTCTTTTTGGGTGTGAATCAGTGCAAACGCAACAATAGCCCAACAAGCATAAGCATTAGCTCTCCCTTACAGGATGTGATCCGCCCGCACCTTCCAGTACGCTACCTTGTTACGACTTCATCCAGTCACCGAGCCCCGCCTCGCACCCCCTCCTTGCGGTTAGGTAACGCTTCGGGCATGGGGCCAGCTCCTAGTGTGACGGGCTGTGGTACACTCCGGGCACGAATTCACCGCCGTATGGCTGACCGGCGCTTACTAGCGATTCCGGGGAGTCATGCAGGCGAGAGTTGCAGCCTGCAATCCGAACTGAGGAAGGGTTTTTGGTAGCTCACCCTCGCGGGATCGCGCACCCTTTGTCCCGGCCATTGTAGCACGTGTGTCGCCCAGGGTCATAAGGGGATGATGACGTGCGTCATCCTCCACCTTCCCTCCAGCTTAATCCCGCAGTCTGTTCAGGGTTCCAAACTCATGGTGGCTAACTTAACACGCTGGTTGCGCTCGTTGCGGACTTAACCCAACACCTTACGCACGACTTCGACAACATGCACCACCTGTGGGTCCGCGTTCCCCGAAGGCACCCCTCTCTTTCAGAGGATTCACGGCATGTCCAAGCCCTGGTAATGTTCCGCTTGGGGGGGGGGGGGGGGGCATTCGAATTAACCACATGCTCCACCGCTTGTGCGGGCCCCCCGGTCAATGCCTTTGAGTTCATTCTGCGAACGACTGCCCCTCGGGCGGATCTTTAACGCGTTAGCTACAGCATGCACGGGCGATCGCACACGGCCTAGTATCCATCGTTACGGCTAGACACTTGGGTATCTATCACATTTGTCCCTAGCTTCGTCTCTCCAGTGTCATGTCGCCCAGCAGAGTGCTTTCGCCCGTTGTTGTTCTTTCCGATCTCTACGCATTTTCAACGTCCACCGGAAATTCCCCTTGCCCTAACCGTACTCCCAGCTTGGTAGTTTCCAACCGGAGAAGCGCGCCTTCCACTGCGTTGAGCCCTGGGATTTGACCGGCGGAACTTGAAAAGCCACCTACATACCGCTTTAACGCCCACCTCATTCCGGATAAACGCTTGCATCCTCTGTCGTTACCGCGGCTGCTTGCAAGATTTAGCCGATGCCGTATTCCTCAGAATAACGTCCTTGTTCCCCGAGAAAGATTTCACACCCGTGGGCCTTCTACCTCCACGCGCCTTGCTTCCGTCACGGCTTCTCCGCCCATTGCGGAAAATCCCCTGCTGCTCCGTCCCCCCCCGGTTTTTTTTTAGGACTCTGGCTTGTCTCAGTCCCACGTGCTGATCATCCTCGCGACCAGCTACTGATCTCGCCTTGGTAAGCATTACCTCAACACTGCTAATCATACGCAAGCCCCTCCTCGGGGCGGATTCCGCCTTTTGCTCCTCAGCCTACGGGTATTAGCAACCGTTTCCAGTTTGTTGTTCCCCCTCCAAGGGCAGTTCTTACGCGTTACTTCCACCCTCCGCCACTGAAACACCACTTCCCTCCGACTTGCATGGTTTAAAAGCATGCGCATCGTTCATCCGGAGCCCGGATCGCCTCTCCATGATTATAGTTTCATTACTTATAGCTTCCTTGTTCGTAGACCAAAGCTGATTTCAGAATTCGCTTTCATGCTAAGGCTAATTGTATCCATGCGCTTCATATAGCCCTGGAGTTCTCTCCCAGCATATAGCTCCCTGACCCTATCACGTCAATCCCACAAGCCTCTTATCCATTCTCGTTCGCTCACGGCTGGAGCAAGTCAAAATATAAAAACTACAGTTTGTTTTGGATAAGCAGGCCTCGAACTGCTGACTTCCACCACGTCAGTGACACCCTCCGCTGATTTATATCCTTCCCGGTCCCATCGAGAATAGAACTCACTAATCCCTAAGGCAAAGGGTCGAGAAACTCAGCCACTATTCCTGAACAACTTGAGCCGGGCCTTCTTTTCGCACTATTTGTATAGTCAAATAATGGGTATGGATAGTAAAATAATGGGAAAAATTGGATTCAATTGTCAACTGCGCCTAGCGGAAATAGATGACGACGGATTCGAGCCATATCACTGGTATCAATAAAAATCCCGTACATTTTCCGCTCTAAATCGTCATTCTCAGTTGTACTGAAGAAGATTTTGTTCAGCATGTTCCTATTCGGATACTGGTAGGCGAAGAACCCGACTCTTATGTTAAAAAAAGAGGGTAAGCGAACCAAGTCAAGATGTTAGAATCCCCTTCTTCTTGCGCCAAAGTCTTACATTTCCGAAGGAACTGGAGCTACATTTCTTTCCATTTCCATCAGATTTCCATGTGTTTTCCACACCCTTTTTTTTGAGACCTCGAAAAATAAAATGGCCAAATTCCTTTTCTTAGGATACATACAAGAAAAGATAATGTAACCCACCATTAACTACTTCATTTTCATTTATTAATTTTCATAGTCTAGAACTCTTAATTTCATGTTTATAGAAAGTTAATTTCATAGTAATAGAACTACATGTCCCTACCGCGACAGAAGTTGTAACGTTACTATCCTCTTGCACAGCAGGCAAGATTTACTCTTGTGGAAAGACCTGATTTCATTCGGATCGACATACGGGTCCAACTCCAGGCATGCCAGAATCCATGTGTATATTAAGCAGGTTGACCTCCTTGCTTCTCTCACGGTACCACCCCCTTTCCCGGGAGCCCCCTTTCTTCCTCGGTCCACAGAGCCAATGTCTGACTGGTGCACAGTTCATCACGGAAGAAAGACTCCCCGAACCGGGATCACTCGAACTACTAATATAATCCGAACCGGGATCACTAACTAATCTAATATATAGATAATAAAAAAACTGTTCTTTTCCTGTATACTTTCCCCGTCCATTCTACCGCGGGCCTTACGCAATCGCTGTTCGATCATGGGATAATCCCCTTCAACTCCAACTAGGTCATCGAAGGATCTCTGACGACTCCCACTAAGCACAAAGCGGATCTTTCAGAAAATAATTCCTATTTGAAGAGTGTTGCTAACCGCATGTATAAGCTCACACGACCCGTCAATTTTTGGATCCAATTCGGGATTTCCTTTGGAGGTACGGGAAGGAATTGGGATGTCAATAATATCGATTTCATCAGAAGACAAGGTTCTCGATTGAGTCAAACCGCTGGGGTGGGTAGAGGAAGAGGAAAAACCGAAGATGTCACATAGTACTTTTTTGTTTTTGATCGAAACAATCTCTTTATTTTCGTACCCTCGCTCGATGGAAAGGGTCAGATTCTCCAGGATCACAAACCAGGGAACGTAGGAATGATTGAATGGATAAAAAAAAAAGAGAGTGAAAGAAAATCGAAATGAAATAAAGAATAAAGCAAAAAAAAAATAAGTAGATATCACAATAATTAGAAATAGAGAGCCCGATTTCCAAATGAACAAAATTCAAACTCGAGAGGACTTCTGATTCTCGAAAAATAAGGGGCACGGGGAATTGATCGAGAAAGATTTCTGTTCTTATTATCATATCGTGATTTGAGCCGCATATGTTTGGTAAAAAGAATAATCTTCCCCTTTTGAGTCATAAATGGAAAGTGTTCAATGGAACATGAAAAACGTGACTGAATTGTTTTAGTTACTCTTCGGGACGAGTGGAATAAGGAGGAATTCTCGAACGAAGAACAGGATCCAATTACTTCGAGAATGAACGAGGCCGTATGAGTTGAAAATCTCATGTACGGTTCTGTAGAGTGACAGTAGGGTGACATTCTGTCCACTTTTCCACCTATCACCCCCAAAAAACCAAACTCTTCTAACTCTGGCCTTACGTAAATTGCCAGAGTACTATTAACCCTGGATTTGAATCACTGCTTATATAACTGTATTGGCCATAATTTCCAAGAACTTCTGTAGTATTAGTACGAGGAGTAAGGGTTCGATTTACCCTTTGTGAGATCTCACATTGTTCGAGGACCTTAGAATGCGTCGAGTAAAGGATCGTCGACAAGGGCGTTCTAGTGCGTTGGAATTCTTATCCAAGACTTTATCCTTTGATGATGCCATGTGAAGCGCTAGAAACAGGTGAAGTGTATGGCTACCCATAACGAAAGTTTCGTAAGGGACTGGAGCAGCTACCACTTGAGACAAAAGATCTTCTTTCTAAAGAATTCGATTCGAACTATCTATGCCAAGGTCCAATTTTGAATCATTTCAAGGTGTTCCCTACTTTGTCCCGTGGGCCAACAAACAATTCGAAATACCTCGACTTTTTAGAACAGTCCGAGTCAAAATTAAGGATTTGGCTCAGGATGCACATTTTAATTCCCAGGTTTCTCTGAATGTGGACAGTTAACACACTTAGAAGGTTTCCATACTAATGCGCAATCCAAATCAAGTCCGTTAGCGTCTACCGATTTCGCAATATCCCCTTGATACCACGATCTAGTTGAATTCACCAACTCCTTTTTCATTTATTTTGTTGTTTGGGGACCCGTTTTTGAAGTCGTTAGAGAATGAATTGATATATTGAAAAAGTGTAGGTGCTGTTTGATTTTTTTGGCGATCATCCATCGTCATGTATATTGAATGAACCTTGTTTCAATCCCGGGAAATGATTTCTATCATTGATGTATCCGCCAATTTAAATATGGATAGATATATCCAACTATATATGTTTCTCCCTCCCTTTCATTTTAACATGTGCGATTGGGATAATAGATGGGAACGGGCG
>PYDT01001288.1:0-45998 GCA_004837865.1 Musa balbisiana
TCCTAGGGATAAGAGGACATAGGGCTGAAGAGATACCAAAAGGACATTTCGTGTATAATCCTGCTAATCTCGAATGTTATCAGTTATCGGTATAACCAAATAATACATGCAAGACAAAGTCTAATTCATGGGATATGAACAGCTATAAGTTTTAGCATGCGTGCATCATCCATCATTGTGAGTCTCCAACAATATATAATGCCACTAATTAACTATATCCGATTTGACCGATGGACCGAACATGCAAGCATACGTTTCATGCTGTTTTGAGTAATAGCAATGAATTCCCCAATTATCATGTCTACGATAGCTTTAAGAGTTCAGAAGAAGAGCCTTCGTCTTATTAGAAATAAAAATAATTCGAAAATTCGCGTTGCTGAAGCTGAAGCAGCTACTTTCGAAGTAACAGAAGAAAAGCAACGACTGGGTGGGATAGCAGATGTCGAAAAGACGATTCACTCTCACGTTCTTTCTCTCATTCAAAACCGGCATGAGACTTTCCATCTCGCACGGCTCCTAAGTGCTAAAAGAAAGACAGAACTCAATCTTCTTCCTTTTTTTTGATTACCCTTCCTCGCGTATGTATAGACCGAATTCCAGTTCGATTCTAAAAAGGATGTACTAATCCTTAACTTTTCGAGGAATACTTCATCAGTGGTTGTGAATTACTGACTTTTTTTTCAATCCTTCTCGTGAACTTGGTTCCGTAGGAGCAAGTTCAGAAAAGATGGAGAAATAGAACCAGTCTGATTTGATTCGTTCTCCATAGCCATGAGAATGATCATCTTAGGTTATCCTTTTGTCAACGGAATGCTCCCTAATTTACACTCGTAGTCTCTGAAGGAGGAGACCAACTATGTACATCTACATCGTATCAAGCATTATACGTCAGAGGCCGATCCTTTGGTAGGAACTACCCGTAAGAACGACTTGCAAATGTTCTGGTTATCCATAAATAGATTCGTGTTCCTGACCCTGCTTCACTTTAATTGTTATTTGAAAACAAAATATCACAATAAACTTTTTGGTGGTAAAAGTTATGTCTTTCCGAGTGGGATAGCAGTCTCTTCTGCATGTCTATGGCTTTTGAAAAATCCAAACATCTCAGAGATCGATATAGAGTAGGAATTTGTCGAACGAACCGCACTCCTTGCGTAACGCAGGAGCCATTGATGAAAGGGGCTGGGAGAAGCTGAACCCAAGTCCTACAGTGATGTATTATAAGCGCATTGAAATTCCTGGGGTTTTATAACATTTGTGTATTGATAAACCATTACTATTTCGTGAAGCTCGATCCGCCCCCAGATGAACCATAGTAGCCAAGAGAAGAACCATAACCAGAAAGTCAAACTCTTGCCCCACCCATGAGTCATATTTAATAGCTCCTCATAACCGCCGTCTCTCTGTATATCCAGATCTATAGGTAGGACAAAACTGAAACATTCGGAGCATACAAGAAGGTTTAGTTAAATCGTTAGCAACCACATAAAACATTCCTTCCTATAGTATCTGGTTAAATACAATAACAGAAACTCTGTAGAGCGTTCTGTACATTCAATGTACTACTACGGGAGATAGTAATACTAGAGTTGACATAGTAAAAATAATTAAAGATTTCGTGAAATTGTTCGTTGGAAATTTCCCGACAAGCTAATTATAGGTTCTTCTCTCCATCGGAACATAGGGCCGTTTATGCTTATTACTAACTTGTTGAAGAGTGAAATAGAACCAAGGTCATCCTTTTGATCAGAGGTTGATCGATCACGAAGAAGAATTAGGCCAAAAATTAGGATAATTCTGGGAAATGAAACCTTCCATGTAAGAGAAGCAAATGAAACGCTTTCATAAAATTCCTCGTGAATCGAAATGAAGTTTTCATTCTGTACAATGCCAGATCATTGAATTAGTAACTAGCATCCAATCTCCTAAAAAGTCCCAATTGTTTCGAACCTTCTATTTTTGGAATGGTATATTTCTGAATCCCCATGAATAGGATCAACCCTTATTCCATGATATGCCATAAGATTCCTCTTTCTTATTCGTAAGCAAGCCCCCGAGAGGGCGTTAGGTGATCATGATTTAGTTTCATCTTTCGTTTCCTTTTTGTTGTTTCGAAAGATATCGTCCGATTCTTTTTCTATTGATTCTTTCGATCGAGATGTATGGATCCATGGTCCTATAAGATCCTGTTCCTGGATTAACGCAAAATGTGCCAAAGCTCGATTTTGCCCTCTTCCATTCTATAGTCTCTTCCTTTTTGCGTATGCAGCGCCACTCCCTTTTTTGGGGCAAACAGCAAAAATTCTTTAAAAAACTAATTCTGAACTTAATTTAAAGCCATATTTCGCCCGGACGTTTTCGGATGCCCCACAACCACGAATGGCAAGTGCTTTCCTGTGTAGATCCTATTTTTCAATAGGAACCGTGATGGTCGATCCGCCTACACTCTTGCGTTTACTGCTCTATCGGGAGTTCCCACACGTATTGCTTTGACCGGAAAACAGATATGGATTTGTTTCGTCTTTGTTGAAATCTTTTTCATGGCTCGATAGATAATATTTGATTAAGCCAATGATTTTTTTCCTTTTTCAGATACGTTAACCAACAATGTTTAACTAATCGATTACGATGAAAATTGATCGGAGTTGCAGTTTTTCTTCTGCAGTAGATACCTCGACTGTACAGGCGTGAAGAGGTTCAAGAACAGTTTTCTTTATAAGGGCTAAAAACGAATTACACTTAATTTGGCTTCTTGACCCCATATTGTAGGGTGGATCTCGAAAGATCTGAAGATCTCCCTCCAAGCCTTACATACACTTTAAAATCGAAGACGGCTTTCACAGACTTCTATATGTATCTATGAATCGAGTATGGAATTCTTTACTCACTGAATTGAGTATTCCGTTTCCCTCCGTTTTCCTGCTAGATTGAAATTCCTGTATTTTTCATATCCTCCAGATACGGTCGATCCCTAGGTTCCGCAATAGTGTAATGATAAAAAGACAGTGCTTCGATCATTGCTATTTGACTCGCCCTGTTCTAAAAAGTACGAGGTCTTGCGAATGTTGTGACACCGGACAAAGTAGGAAACCTCTGAAATGATTTCAATAGGACCTTGGACATATAATAGTTCCGAATCGGGGGGGGGGGGGGGGGAAATCGCTTTAAAAGACGATCTTTTGTCTCATGGTATCCTGCTCCAGTCCCCTTAGAAACGTTTCGTTATTGGTTAGCATACACTCACAGTTTTCTAGCGATTCACAGTTGCATCGTCATCAATGATACAAGTCTTGGATAAATCTACAACGCACTAGAAGCCATTTCGACATCCTTTACTCCGACAGCAAATCTAGGGTTTCCTCGAACAATGTGCTATCCACACCGGTAAATCTCCTACCCCTTCCTCCTCTTACTATCTAACAGAATGGTCTTGTAATTATGGCAAATACCAGTATTAAGCGTGATTCAAATCCCGAGTTATCGTAACTCTGGCAACTTTAGTAAAGGCAGAGTTTTGGTTTTTTGGGGTTGATAGGGAAAGTTACAGATAAGTCACCCTTACTTCACTCACAGCACCGTACATGAATTTTCACCTCATACCGCTCTCGTTCAATTTCTTTCGAAGTAATTGGATCTTTCTTCGTTCGAGAAATCTCCCTTATTCCACTCCTGTCCCGAGAGAACTAAGACCATTCAGTCACGGTTTTTCATGTGCCAATTGAAACACTTTCCATTTATTATCAAAGGGGAATTAGTCTTTTTACCAACATATGGCGGATCAAATCACGATCTATCATAAGACAAGAAATCTTTTCTCGATCACTCCCCTTGCCCTTATTTTTCGATAATCAGCAAGTCCTTTCGAGTTTTGACTTGGTTCATTTGGAATCTGGCTGCTTCTATCTATCTACTTATTTTGAATATCTACTTATTTTTTTTTTGCTTTTATTCTTTGAGGTAGTTTTCCTTTCGAATTTCTTTCCCTCTACTTTTCCACATTTTATTCCCTTCCTCATTCCTTAAGTCCCATTTGTTTGTTGATCCTGTAGAATCTGACCCATTTGCTCATCGAGCGAATTGTACAAATAATCAAATTTTTTTTCGATCAAAAACAAAAAAAGTACTAAATGTGGAAATCTTCGGTTTGTTCCTCTTCCCTATCCCTACCCCAGCGTTTTGAATCCAATCGAGAACCTTTTTTCGGTATGGAATCGATCTTTTACATCCAATTCCGTCCCGATACTCCCAGAGGAAAAGCCCGAATTGGCGTCCAAAATTGACGGGTTAGTTGTGAGCTTATCATGCGGTTATGCACTCTGCAAATAGGAATTCATGTTCCTGAAAGATCCTGGCTTTCGTGCTTTCAGTTAGTCTTCCGAGATCTTTCGATGACGATAGTTGTGTGAGGGCTTCCATTGATCCGATCGATTGCGTAAGGCCCGCGGTAGCAATGGAACCGGGGAAAGTATACAGAAAAGACAGTTTTTTTCTATTATATCTTATATTAGTAGTTAGTTAGTGATCCCGGTCGGATTATAGTAGTAGTGTTTGTAGTGTCCGGTTCGGTTGATCCTTTCTTCCGTGATGCAACTGTTGGCAACCATTCCTAAATTTTGTCTCTGTGGACCGAGGAGACATGGGGCTCCGCGTTAAATGGTTGTACCGTGAGAGAACAAGGGTCAACCCTGCGTCAAATGTACAACATGGATGCTGGCAATGCACTAATGGAGTTGGACCCTCATGTCGATCCTAAACCGGAATATCAGTCTTTCCACAGAGTTCAACTCTTTGCCTGCTGGGCAGAGCTATTAAGTTACAAATTCTGTCTCGGTAACATGTCTTTTTCTATTACCTAAATTAATATTTTCTATAAACTATGAAATTAAATTTCTATAACTATGAAATTATAAATAAAATGAAGTAGTTAATGGTGGGGTTTACCATTATTCCCTTTTTCTTGGATGATAATTCCTAAGAAAAGGAATTTGTCCATTTAATTTTTCGAGGTCCTTCAAAAAAAGGTGTGAAACCCATGGACTCTTGAATGGAAATTGGAAGAATGTAGCTCCAGTTTCTTCGGAAATGGTAGATCTTTGCCCGCAAGAAAAGGGGTGGATCTAGCCCATCTGACTTGGTTCTGTGCTTCCCCTCTTTTTTTAACATACCGAGTCGGGTTCTTCTCCTACCAGTATCCGAATAGACATGCTGACCACAATCTTTCTTCTGTAAAACCGCTCGGCCTCGTTTAGATGGGAAATCGTACGGATTTTATGAACCATGTTCATGGCTCGAATCCGGTATCCACCTATTTCCGATGGACAGTTTGACAATTGAATCCAATTTTTCCCTTATTTTACTATCCCATACCCTTAGTTTTACTCTCCATAATTAGTGCGAAAAGAGGGCCCCGGCTCCAAGTTGTTTCAGGATATTGGAGTTGAGTTTCTCGACCCTTTGCCTTAGGATTCGTTAGTTCCTATTCTCGATGGGAACCGGGAAGGGATATAACTCGGGTAAGTTTTCACCGTGATCGGGGTGGAAGTCCATTCCAGTTCGAGCCTGATTATCCTAAACCCAATGTAAGTTTTTGCTATTTTGACGATTGCTCCCCCCGCCGTGATCGAACGAGAATGGCTAAGAATGCTTGTGGGATTGCGTGATAGTGTAGGGATGACTATATTGCTGGAGCGAAAGCTCAGGCTAATCTTAAGCGTCATGGTCTAAAGTTTATTCCTAGAATGCCAGATATTCGAATCACTTTGTCTACGAACAGGAAGCGTAATACTGCACCTATGATCTCCCATGGAATTTCTGCTCCTGCTCATGATGACGCTGGCGGCATGCTTACACCACAGTGCCAGTCGGACGGGAATGGGTGTTTCCATGGGTACGGTTGAGTAACGCGGAAGACCTGCCTTGGGAGGGAAACAACAACGGGAAACGGTTTGCTATCCCCGTAGGCTGCTGGATCCAAAGGAGGAATCCGCCCGAGGAGGGGTCTTGCGTCTGATTATCTAGTTGGTGAGGTAATCGCTTACCAAGGCGATGATCAGTAGCGGGTCCGAGATGATGATCAGACCACTGGACTGAGACAACCTGCCCAGACTCCTACGGGATGGCAAGCTAGTGGGGAATTTTCCGCAATGGGCGAAAGCCTTACGGAGGCAATGCCGCGTGGAGGTAAGGCCCACGGGTCTAACTTCTTTTTCTCGGAGAAGAAACAATGACAGGTAATCTGAGGAATAAGCATCGCGCTAACTCTTGCCAGCCGCCGCGGTAAGACAGAGGATTCAAGCGTTTATCCGGAATTATTTGGGGCGTAAAGCGTCTGAGGGCTTTCAGAGTCCGCCGTCGCAAAGTCCAGGGCTCAACCCTGGACGGCGGTGAAACTACCAGCTGAGTACGGTATGGCAGAGGGAATTTCCGGTGGAGCGTTAAATTCGTAGATATCGGAAGAACACCAACGGCAAAGCACTCTTCGGGGCCGCACACTGACCACTGAGAACGAAAGCTCTGGGAGGCCAAATGGGAGTAGATACCCCATTCTTCCTAGCCTTAAACGAATGGAAAATTCTAGGTCCTGTGCGTATCGACCCGTTGCAGTGGCTGTAGCTAACGTTAATTTTCGCCTCCTGGGTAAGTACGTTCGCAAGAATGAAACTCAAAGGATTTGACGGGGTCCCGCACAAGCGGTGGAGCATTGGTGTTTAAATTCGATGCAAAGCGAGAACCTTTTTTAAACCACAGTGCTTGACATTCCTTGATCCTCTGAAAGAGAGGTGTGCCTTCGGGAACCGCGGACCACATGTGGTGCTGGCTGTCGTCATCTCGTGCCGTAAGGTGATTGGGTTAGTCCCTCAACGATCGCAACCCTCGTGTTTAGTTGCCACTCATTGAGTTTGAACCCTGAACAGACTGCCGTGATCAGCCGGAGACGGTGGGGATGACGTCAGGTTCATCATGGCCCCTTATGCCCTGGTCTACAACACGTGCTACAATGGCCGGGACCAAGGTCGCGATCCCGCGAGGGTGAGGCTAACCCCCAAACCCCGTCCTCAGTTCGTTGCAGGCTGCAACTGCGCCTCATGAATGCCGGATCGCTAGTAATTCGCCGGTCAGCCATACGGCGGTTATTCGTTTCCCCGGGCCTTGTACACACCGCCCGTCACACTTGGGGATCACACCCATGTCCATGCCCGAAGTCGTTACTTACCGCAAGGAGGGGATGCCGAAGGCGGGCTAGTGACTGGAGTGAGTTCGTAACACAGGTAGGGTCCTCCTGTAAGGTGCGGCTTAGGATCCACCTCCTTTTCAGGAGAGCTACTGCTGATGCGTGTTGGGTATTTGGTTTGACACTCTTCACAACCCAAAGAAGCGAGCTACGTCTGAGCTAAGCTTGCTATATGGAAGTCTTCTTCGTTTCTCTCGACGGGAAGTAAGACCATCTCATGAGCTATTATCCTAGGTCGGAACAGACAAGTTAGTTGATAGGATCCCCTTTTTTACGTCCCCCATGTCCCTCCACTGGTGGCAATGGGACGTAAAAAGGAAGAGAGGGATGGGTTTTTCCTCGTCTTCTGGCATAGCAGGCTCCCACTGGGAGGCCACACGACGGGCTATTAGCTCATGTTAAAGCGTCTTGCCCCTGATCATTGCGCGATCGTTGTGCTTGGGCTGTGAGGGCTCTCACCACATGGATTTTCAATGTTCTCATGCAGCGCCTCGACCCGTAGATGTGGTCATCCAAGGCAATTTAGCATGGGCGTACTCCTCCTGTTCGCATCGAGTTTGAAACCAAACGTCTCCTCATGGCAGGATAGATGGCTCTTCAGGTGAATCCCAATTAGAATCTACTTTCTATTCACTCGTGGGATCCCGATCGGTCCGGGGAGGGACCACCACTGCGCTCTCTTCTCGAGAATCCATACTCCCTTTATGCATTGTATTGACAGCTAGCGTCTCGAGCACAGTTTGTTTCGCCAGGTCAATGGGAATGGAGCCCTAACAAACGGTAAATGGAGCAGCCTAACAACGCATATTTCACAGACCAGAAATACGAGATCGCCCCTTTCATTCTGGGGGTGACGGGAGGAATCCGTACCTTCGAGCCTTTTTTTCATGCTTTTCCCGGGGTCTGGATAAGCCGCACTCAATAGGATTTCCCTATCCTCCCTTCCCGAAAGGAAGAACGTGAAATGTCGTTTTCCTTTCCGCAGGGCCAGGAGATTGGATCTAGCCATAAGAAGAAGCTTGTAATAAGATAACTCACTTCTGGTCTTCGCGACCCCCGCAGCTCATGCTACGAAAAAAAAAAAAACAAAAGGCCCGCCCCCGATCATGCAATGGGAGTGTCTATTTATCTATCCGTGACTCGAATGGAGCAGTTTGAAAAAGAATCTTAGAGTGTCTAGGGTTGGTCCGGGAGGGTCCTCTTACGCCTTCTTTTTTTCCTCCCATCGAGTTTATTTCACACGGACTTGTCAGTAAGGGAGAAGTGGGAACAAGCACACTTTAACATCGCAGTACAAACGGAGAGTTGTATGCTGCGTTCGGAAGGATGAATCGCCCACAAAAGAATCTATGATTCTCGTTCTCAATTGTTGGGATCGTAGGTTCTATGATTATACTTCACGCGAGGTCTCTGGTTCAAGTCCAGGCTGGCCCATCTGCCCAGTGAAAAGCATATAAGAAGCAGCTGACCTCTTTCATGCAGGACTCCACTGGCTCGGGGGGATATAGGCCAGTGGTAGAGCTTCCGCTCTTGCAATTGGGTCCTTCGATTACGGGTTGGATGTCTAATTGTCCATGAGGTAATGATAGTATCTGGTGTACCTGCACCGTGGCTCACTTTTTCTAAGTATGGGGAGAGGACCGAAACTGCCACTGAAAACTCTACTGAGTACAAAATGGGCTGTCAAGAACGTATAGTTAGGTAGATGCAGTTGGTCAGATCTAGTTGGCTCTACATGGACGATATTGGAGTCGGCGGCTCTCCTAGTGTTCCCTCCTCTGGGATCCCTGGGGAAGAGGATTCAATTGGCCCTTGCGAATGCTTGATGCACTATCTCCCTTCACCTTTGAGTCGAAATGTGGCAACCGGAAGGAAAATCCATAGGACCGACCCATCGCTCCACCCGTAGGAACTACGATGATCACGCCCAAGGACGCACTTCGCATCCAGGTCACCGGACCGACCATATTACCTGTTCAATAAGTGGAAGCATTAGCGCCGCATCATCCGGTGGGCGTAAGGTCGGGAGGGCAATCACTCGTCTTAAAACCAGCATTCTTAAGACCAAAGAGTCGGCGGAAAAAGGGGGAGAGCTCTCCGTGCCTGTTCTCCTGTACCTCTGGCTTCCTCGCGGAACCACAAAAGCCTTAGAATGGGATTCCACTCATCACCTTTGAGATTTTGAAGAGTTGCTCTTTGGAGAGCACAGTACGATGAAAGTTGTAAGCTGTGTTCGGGGGAGTTTATTGGTCTTCTTTGGCCTCTATGGTAGAATTAGCGGGAGCCTGAGAGGCGGTGTTTAACCCTGGGCGATGTCGCGGTTCGAGTCCGCTATCCCATCCGTGAACTTAGCTGATCTATGATACACCCATTCGGCAGTTCGATTTATGATTGATCATTCATGGCCGTTAAGATCCTTCTATTTTTAGGCAGCACCTTAGGATGGCATAGCCGTAAACGTTAATGGCGAGGTTCAAACTAGGAAAGGGCTAAACTCGGTTTATACCTAGGCACCCAGAGACGAGAAGGGCGTAGCAAGCGACGAAATGCTTCGGGTAGTTGAAAATAAGCTAGATCCGGAGAATTCCGCATAGGTCAACCTTTCGAACTGCTGCTGACTCCATGGGGCCGGCAAGAGACAACCTGGCGAACGAAACATCTTAGTAGCCCTAGTAAAAGAAAGCAAAGCGATTCCCGTAGTAGCGGCGAGCGAAATGTGAGCAGGCCTAAACGGATAAACGGGTTGTGGGAGAGCATACAGGCGCGCTCTAGGCGAAAGCGGTGGATGAATGCTGCACCCTAGATGGCTAAAGTCCGATTAGCCGAAAGCATCACTAGCTTACCTCTGCCCGCGTAGCCATGGGGCAGCGTTGAATGCCCGTTGCATCAGCAAGACCACCTGGCAAGGCTAAATACTCCGGGTGACGATAGCGAAGTATTACCGTGAGGGAAAGGTGAAAAAGACCCCCATCGTGGAGTGAATAGAACATGAAACCGTGAGCTCCCACGCATTGGAGGAGAAGAGTTATTTCTGACCGCGTGCCTGTTGAAGAATGAGCCGGCGACTCATAGCAGTGGCTTGGTTAAGGGAACCACCGGAGTCCGTAGCGAAGCGAGTCTTCATAGGGCGATTGTCACTGCTTATGGACCCGACCTGGGTGATCTATCCATGACCAGGATGAGCTTGGGTGAAACTAAGTGGAGGTCCGAACCGACTGATGTTGAGAATCAGCGATGAGTTTGTTGTTAGGGTTGAAATGCCACTCGCACCCACAGCTAGCTGGTTCTCTCCCGAAATGCGTTGAGGCGCAGCGCAGTTGACTGTGACATCTCGGGGTAAAGCCCTGTTTCGGTGCGGGCCGCGAGAGCGGTACCAAATCGAGCAAACTCTGATACTAGATATGACCCAAAAACAGAGGATCAGGTCGTCCGTGAGAGACGATTTGTGGATAAGCTTCATCTGTCGAGGGGAAACAGCCGGATCACCAGCTAAGGCCCCTAAAATGACCGCTCAGTGATAAAGGAGGTAGGGTGCAGAGACACGCCAGGATGGTTTTGCCTAGAAGCAGCGCACCCTTGAAATATCGTAAAGCTCACTGATCGAGCGCTCCTGGCGCCCGAAGATGAACTGGGCTAAGCGATTCTTCCGAAGCGGTGGATGTAAAAATGCATCGGTAGGGGAGCGTTCGCCTTAGGAGCGAAGCACCACTGCCAAGAGTGTTGACAAGCGGAATTGAGAAGTCGGCTTGAGTACGCACAACATTGGGAGAATCCAATGCCCCGAAAACCTAAGGGTTCTCCGCAAGGTTTCGTCCTCACGGAGGTTGAGTCATTGCCTAAGATCAGGTCCGAAAGGCGTAGTCCGATGGACAACAGTTGAATATTCCTGTACTACCCCGTGTTGGTCCCGAGGGACGGAGGAGGCTAGTTAGCCGAAGATGGTTTCGGTTCAAGGACTCCCAGGTACCTTGCTTTGTCAGGTGTAAGAAGGGGAGAGGAAATGCCTCGAGCAACTGTCCCGAGTACCAGGCGCTACGGCGCGGAAGTCACCCAGCCATAACTCCCATGAAAGCTCGAACGACCTCAAAAAATGTCCCGTGTACCACGAACCGACTACAGGTGGGTAGGTAGAGATACCTAGGGCGCGAGACTCTCTCTCTAATGAACGCGGCAAAATAGCCCCGTAACTTCGGGGAAGGGTGCCTCCTCACAAATGGGGTCGCAGTGACCATCCCTGCGACTGTTTACCAAAACACGGTCTCCGCAAAGTCGTAAGACCATAGTATGTGGGCTGACGCCTGCCCAGTGCGGTTCACGTAAGTTGGTGACCTTAATTACATGGGAAGGTGCCACCGGCGGGACGCGAAGCCCCGGTGAACGGCGGCCGTAACTATAACGTCCTAAGGTAGCGAAATTCTTGTCGGTAAAGTTTCCGACCGCCACGAAAGGCGTACGACTGGGCACTGCTCGGAGAGAGGCTCGTTTAAATAGACAGGTCTGTAAGATGCGGACTACCCGCACCTGGACAGAAGACCCTATGAAGCTTTACTGTTCCCTGGGATTGGCTTTGGGCCTTTCCTGCGCGAGCTTAGAGGGGAAGGCAGGAAGGCCTCCTTCCGGGGGGCCCGAGCCATCAGTGAGATACCACTCTTTGAAGAGCTAGAATCTACCTTTGTGTCGTGGACCTTCGGGCCAAGTGCAGTCTCCGTAGACAGTTTCTATGGGGCGTAGCCTCCCAAAGGTACGGCGGCTGCAAATGTTTCCGCTCCTTGCCGAGGAGATTGGCCTCGAGTGCAAAGGCGAAGGGAGCTTGACTGCAAGACCCACCCCTCGATCATGGACAAGTCGGCCTTAGTGCATCCGCGGTGCGAGTGGAAGGCCGTCGCTCAACGATAAAAAGTTACTCCTAGGATACAGGCTGCTTTCCCCAAAGTTCACATCGACCGGGAAGGTTTGGCACTCGATGTCGCTCTTCGCCACCTGGGGTACTGTAGTATGTTCCAAGGTTGGCTTTCGCCCCATAAAGCGTACGTGAGCTGGGTTCAGAACGTCGTGAGACAGTTCGGTCCATATCCGGTGCGGCGTTAGAGCATTGGAGACCTTCCCTAGTAGAGAGACTGGGAATGACGCACCTCTGGTGTACCAGTTAGCCGTGCCCACGTTAAACGCTGGGTAGCCAAGTGCGGAGCGGATAACTGCTGAAAGCATCTAAGTAGCAAGCCCACCCCAAGATGAGTGCTCTCTTATTCCGACTTCCCCAGAGCCCCCGGTAGCACAGCCGAGACAGCGACGGGTTCTCTGTCCCTGCGGTTATGGAGCGACAGAAGTATTGAGAATCCAAGATAAGGTCACGGCGAAGACGACCGTTTAATCATTACGATAGGGTGTCAAGTGGAAGTGCAGTGATGTATGCAGCTGAGGCATCTAACGACGGATAGATTTGAACCTTGTTCCTACACGACCTGATCATTCGATCAGTCACTCAGCCACATCTTAATTTCCATTGTTCCCTGTTTTGACAACATGAAAAAACCACAAGCTCTGCCCTCCCTCTCTTCTTCCAAGGGATGGAAGGGCAGAGTCTTTGGTGTCCCTTCCTTCAAGAATTGGGGCCTCACAATCACTAGCAATATGCTTTTCTCTCATGCCTTTCTTCGTTCATGGTTTTGTTCGATAATTCTGGTGTCCGTAGGCGTAGATGAACCACAACCAATCGTCATCCCGAACTTAGGTGGTTAAACTCTACTGCGGTGACGATACTGTAGGGGGTCCTGCGGCAAATAGTCTCGACGTCCAGAATGAAACAGCTTAACAACCCCTTATTTTACTTTTTCCATAATTTTGGAATATGAAGAGAGATAAAATAAAAATGCAAAGGTCGTCTATTCAAAACCCCAATTATGACATCTCTTCTCTATCACTTCACACCTCGGAACGCACTGTTCTATTTCTTATAGATAGAGAGAAACGCTCTTTCACATCTTCTTAACCCTAATGAAATGGCTGAGGAGAGGAAAGGTTCCTTTTTGAGGGGTACCCCGGAACAGATCCAGTGGAGACGGGGTGGGGCCTGTAGCTCAGAGGATTAAGCACTGGCTAAGAACCACGGTGTCGGGGGTTCGAATCCCTCCTCGCCCCACACCTTCCCTTTTGTCGAAATGGAATGGCCTTACTTTTTCTTTTTATTTATCGTGAAAGATTCGATCATTACATATAGTAACCATACGGAATCAGCATAATTTTGTGTTTTACTCCCGTAACTCTTCCTCAGCCAGCTTGGGCAGAAATAGCAGAGCCAGACAATTATTAGTAGCATAGCCAAAATTGCTTCCTCGTCATTTAATATGTTTGCTCGCGGTAATTTGTGGCCCTATCGGGAAATCATTACGCATCTTTGATGCACTGCTAGTACATAACATCTGAAATTCTGAATTGGCTATTTACAAGGGATTTACTCCCGATCTCTACGCCCGGGTATTGGACGGCGATTCTCAATATCGTAAACAGATGTGATACGATGAGATAGAATGCATGGAAACAAAGACAAGCGAACGGGTTCCTACTCCTAACGGTCAAAGCGAGCCCTTTAATTCCATTCTTCCTTCTTTAATTAAGAATGAATCAATCTCCCCAAGTAGGATTCGAACCTACACCAGGCAGTTAACAGCCCGACCGCTCTACCACTGGAGCTCTGAGGAACCAGGGAGATTCGAAACCTCATCGAGTTTCACCCCCGTTCTCAACCCATGAACAATAATGAGTCCGAAGCTTCCTCTTTCGTAACCTCCCGAACTTTCTTCGTTAGTGGCTCCGTTCCATGCCTCATTTCATAGGGAACCTCAAAGTGGCTCCTTCTCATTATATTCATCTATATCCCAATTCCATTCATTTATATCCCTTTGGTGTCATTGACATAATAGATGTCATTTATAGTCTATCCGTGTCTATATATGGAAGTTAAGAAACATCATATAATAATCAGAAATTGTAATAGAAAAGAAAAAGGGGGTTTGTGATGATTTTTAAATCTTTTCTACTGGGTAATTTATTATACTTATGCATGAAGAGAATAAATTCGGGTCGTTTTGGTCGGACTCTATTATGGATTTCTGACCACATTCTCCATGGGCCCCTCTTCTCTCGTTTCTTCTTCGGCTCGGGTTATGGAAGAAGAACCGAGAAGGAGGTATCAGCAACAACTGGTTTTATTGACGGGGACAGCTCATGATGTTCATGTATCGTCTATTATGCGCCCTCTGCATCTAGCATTGGTAGACCTCATACACTAACTGTCCTAAAGGTTTACCCTACTTTGTTTCATTTCTTCTGGAACAATCACAAAAAATTTTTTGATTATGTGTCTACTACCAGAATTCACTGCGTAATCTCAGCATTCAATGTGTATTTCTGAATAATTCTCATTTTTCAATTATTCAACCATTTCATTTTAAACCAAGTTTGTTTTTTTTTTTTTTCAACGTTAGCCAGAGTAGTCAACTTTATATGTTTCGATGCACCACAAGATGTTTTTTGTACAATAGTTTTAAATTGGTTGGTTACTTGGTTACTTTCTTCATGAAATGGGTTTGTGATTGGTAATTATTCTGGATACGGCAAAATCATTCTATATTCGATCTAAATCTAATAGGTACCTGCTAAATCTAATGGTACCTTGTGTCAGAATTGAGAAATTCTATGGCTCGAATTTTAGTATTCTCTTATTTATCACCTGTGTCTACTATTTAGGCAGAATGCCGTCGCCTATTGTCACTAAGAAACTGAAAGAAACCTCAGAAAAGTCAGAAAAGTCAGAAAAGTCAGAAAGGAAGAAAGGGGAGAAAGTGAGGAAGAAAGCGATGTAGAAAGTGAGGAAGAAAGCGATGTAGAAAGTGAGGAAGAAAGCGATGTAGAAAGTGAGGAAGAAAGCGATGTAGAAAGCTGGAACTTCCGAAAGGAAGGAGACTTAAACGGACATAGTGATCCACCGAAAAAGACCCTTCCCTTTATTCGGAAGAACAGGAGTCCGGACAAATACTGACGGAAAGAGATCCGAGTGAATGGAAAGAAAAACAAAGCATGGAATTCCACTTTCACTTTCCAGACACGCGATAAAGATAGCCCAGTTTACGAGATTCTTCTCTTGTACCTACAAGAGAATTGGGAATTGGGAAGACTTGAAGAAAGAAAATGAAAGACTTTTTTCTGCTTTGACTTGAAAACCTATTGTAACTTTTCTTTTCGATTATAAGCGGTGGACATCGTCCATTGCGATATATAAAAAATAATCGATTTGAAAATAGTGTACAAAATGAATGTTCACAGATACTTTTTTATACGTTTCAAGTGCTTGAAAACATAAGATCTTTTACTTCGCGCCTAGTTTATCAACTTTTTCGGAAATGATAGAACGCAAAATGTCTTTGTACATGACAGAAAATTTTCCCATGAAGACCTATATGATTATGGGTTTCTTATCCATAGCAAACAAATACAACTTGAGCCATGATTGATAAGAATAAAACTCTAAATAAGAGAAGAAAAGAAAAGAAGAAAGGAATATCCTTGCTCTAGATATACTTGAAAAAGGACCAGATTATGCACCGATGATAATGAGCAATAAATCTTGCCAAAAGCGTATGATCCTTTTTTGAACGGACCGTATCGTGGAACAATAAAAAATCTATTCCATACAATCATTAATGATTTAATACTTCCAACAAATGATTACTTACGTCTACAAATTTTTTTTTGTGTTTTGGATTACTTCTACTACAGAAGAAGAAGATGTATATTTCCATAAAACTTTGATAATAGATTCATGGGCTCTTTCCTATTTCAAAAATTCTCGAGAATTTGAACATGAAAAGAAATCAGCTTGATGAAAATCTCATTTATTATATTGTTATTTTCTTAACGTCAATCGATGAATCTTCTTTATTTTTATTGGAATAAGAAGAATAATTAATTCCAGAAAGTAAAGCAAAATCCTTGAGATTTGTATTCGACATAATTACAACCAATCCAAATGATCAAACAACAACTGAAAAAAAATCCATTTAAAGAAGAAATCAGTAAAAAGGTTTCCCTCGACGGTCTACAAAGTTTACCGATGATTAACGGATGGATCACGATGGAGAAGAACAGAAGGAAGATATAATTAGTTCAAGAAAAGCGAAACGGGTGGTGATCTATACTGATAACCATCCGACCGATACCGTACTGATAATATTGTCCAAGCATAGCAGAAGAGGTGGCTTTGATACGGTTTATTCGCAACAACCAATTTTAACGGGGTAAATCCAAGGATCCATGCGTGCTCAACAAGACGTAAAACAGTTATTTGGGCAATATTTCACAACAAATGTTCATTCCCCTCTTTTTTGGATCGACTAGACAAAGTCTTTTTTTTTTTCTTTTTTTGATAGATTCTTTTTTTTTTCTTTTTTTGATAGATATAGATATCGAATAATTTATCTTATTTTTAGGAATCCCGTGGGGGGAACCCAAATCCGAAACTTCCGACTTTGAGGAGGAAGAGGAAGAGACAAACACTGGGATAAAAAAATACGGGAGAAGAAACAAAAGAGGAAGATGAACGGATAACAATATCAGAATTTTGGGATAGCATTATATTTGCTCAAGCAATTAAGAGGTTTGAATGCTGTACCCCAATCTTTTTTTAAAAACACATTGTATTTGCCTTCATTGGAATATCTAAAAATTTGTACGTATTTATTATTCCAATCCCGAGTGGTTGAGTTTGAAAGGAATGGAATAGAGAAAACCTTGTTAAATGCACCTATAATGGTTTGCCATTATCAGAAACAGAATTTCCCAAAGATGGTAACAGATGGTATTCGATAAAGATTTTATTTGCCTTTTCGTTAAAAAACCTTGGCGAAGATCTAAAATACGATCTCATCATGGAATCCTGAAAAAAAGGAAAAAGAATTTTAGTTTTTTCACAGTTTGGGGAATGGAAACGGAACTCCCTTTGGTTCTCCCCGAACCAACCTTCTTTTTTTAACCCATATATAAGGACTCAAAAAAATAATTAGAAAAGTAAAAAGAACTCTCTAAAGTTTCAAAAGAAAAAACAATATTGGGTCTCAAAATAGTTCTAGTTCTAAAACGAGTTCTAAAACGAGTTCTAAAACGAATAGTTCTAGTTCTAAAACGAATAGTTCTAGTTCTAAAACGAATAGTTCTAGTTCTAAAACGAATAATGAGGAAACTGAAAAAGTTAACAAATTTCTTTATTTGAATTGAGGAAGGGAAAAGTACATGAACCAAATGAAAGCACAAGATTCAAAAAAAATAATCAGATTATTCACGAATCGACCATCAAATTCGATCTAATGAATGGAACAAATTATTTACTCATCGAAAAAAATGAAAGTCTGCGTGATAATAACAATCACAATACGGAATCAAATAGAAGGAAATCCAAAAGACAAATAAAATGTTCCACATCCATCCTATCATGATAAAGACCGGATTACAAAAACATATTTGGCAGATACTTCAAGAAAAAATACCCGATTAATACGCAAATCACATTATTTAGGAAATCGTTCATGAAAAAAATATACATATATATCTGCCATGTAATGGTTTGCCAATTTCTAAGGGTTAATGGCCCACCCTTTATAAAAAAACAATTATCAATGAATCCTTGAACGATGTAGCAAGAAATCAAGAAGGAATGATGAAACAGATCAAGAAATACAATGACAATACAATGACCGTTATTTTCGACATAAAACAGTCCTTTTCTAATCCTAATATTAGAAATGATTTAAAACCTTATCACGACTATCTTTCTCTTCCTTGTCCCAAGCATATGTAGTTTACAAATTGTCACAAACCCAATTATTTAACACCATCACCTGAGATCTGTACTTCAATATCACGATCACGGGACCTATCCTTTATTAAAGACGATACATATTTTGTATGACACGAGGAATATTTGATTCCAAATCAGCATAAGAAAATTTAATAAGTCTGGATGAATAAATGGAAAACTGGTTACGGGTCATTACAATATATTTTTTCTCCGGAGCACAAATGGCCTCGATTAGTACCGCAAAATGGCGAAATAGATCAATCAACGTTGTACTATTCCAAAATAAATAATCAATGAAATTTATTCATATACAAAAGAAAAAGACCGCTTAATTCATTACTGAATTAAAATATTTTATGCAGTGCTTTATCGACGAGTCGAAAAGAAAATTAAAAAACACTACAGATATGATCTTTTATCACATGAATATAACTTATGGGGATAGAAGACTCATACACATTGAAAACCGCGAAATCGTTTTATGTATTGCTAACTCTGACTATGGATGGTTACCTAAAAAAGGCTATTTGATTTTATCCATCAAACATCTGATAGAAAATATTTGGATTATAGAATTCTTCATTTTTGCCTTAGAAACAATAGTGATATTGAGAACAATAGTGATATTGAGAACAATAGTGATATTGAGAACAATAGTGATTTGAGGACTGGACCGATATGTATATCGGTACCGAAATTTATAAAAATACTAAGACTAAGACTCATCAAAAAAAAATTTTTTGATTGGATGGGAAGAATCGAAATTATTCTACCATATCAAACTAGAAGCCTTGTTCTTCCAAATTTGTGTTACCGTTTGATGCTATAAGATTAAACCGTGATCATACCAATCAAATTACTTCTTTCTAATTTATTATGAAATGATATTAGTCAAAATCAAAATCAAAATGAAAAAAATATTAGTCAAAATCAAAATGAAAAAAATATTAGTCAAAATCAAAATCAAAAAAATATTAGTCAAAATCAAAATCAAAAAAATATTAGTCAAAATCAAAATCAAAAATATTAGTCAAAATCAAAAATATTATCAAAATCAAAATCAAAAATATTAGTCAAAATCAAAAAAATATTAGTCAAAATCAAAATCAAAAAATATAGTCAAAATCAAAAAAATATTAGTCAAAATCAAAATCAAAAATATTAGTCAAAATCAAAAAAATATTAGTCAAAATCAAAATGAAAAAAATATTAGTCAAAATCAAAATGAAAAAAATATTAGTCAAAATCAAAATCAAAATCAAAATCAAAATCAAAATCAAAAAAAAATTCCAACCAGAAAAGAGGGTCAATCAAATCTTGTATCAGAGAGTATCAGATCCACAAAAACAAAACCAAAAGGAATATCCTGAAGAGGATTGCACGAGATCAAACATTAAAAAAGGTAAAAAAAAAAAAATCCAAGAAAATCAGGAAGGAGAACCTAGATTTGTTCCTGAAAAAATTTTTATTTTTCAATTAGATTGGATGACCCCTTGAATCAAAAAATTTTTAATAATGTTAGGATATTTGGTCTCCTACTTATTTGATAATTCCAAGGAAATTACTATATCCTCGATTCAAAGAGGAGAGAACATCTGATGTAATGCTGCTTCAGAAAGATAAAGCTCTTACAGAATTAATAAAAGGGGAATATTCATTATCCGAACCCTTCGTCTATCTTTAAGAAGGGATGGAAAATTCATTATATATCAAACCATAAGTATTCATTGGTTCCGATAAGAGTAAACACCAATTAATAGAAATACTAAAGAAAAGATATTTTGATAGAAGAATTTTTACAAAATTCCACTGGACGACATGGCAAATATTTGTGAATGGGGATCAAGATCATTATAATTTCTTTGTTCCTGAAACTATTCTATCTCATAGACGTCGTAGAGGAATTGAGAATTTAATTTGTTTCCAACTCTCATAATCGGGATATTGTGAATAGAAATCCAGTATTTTGCAACGAAAACAACATAAGAAACTCTGAACAATTTTTGAATGAGGAACAACGTCTAATACGGATTTTAAATAAATTAATTAATGCAAATTGTTTCTTGGCCCAATTACCGATTAGAAGATTAGCTTGTATGAATCTCTATTGGTTTGATACCAATATGGTAGTGCTTTTAGTATGTCAAGGAACGATGTATCCCACCCGGATCAGAATTATTTAATAGTATATTTCCTATATATCACATGCCGTTTTCAGTAAATAAAAAAAAAACCGAAAGAGTACCGGCTAGGTTGTGTGTACGTGCTGGTAAATGATACGTATTTACTTGGTATCAATTCCATTGACTCTAGAAAGAAATCTACAGAATTTTTTAGGTGCACAAGAAATCATTCTCTTTCGTAAATGCAGAAATAGATATCTTTTCTAAATATATTATCCTTTTCTTTTCTATCTAAATCAAATGGAAAATTTGATTTAGATAGAAAAGGATAAATCTAAATTTTTGCGTGTACTAGATTCAAAAAACTTGACATAATATAATAATTGTATTTTATTTTTTCCTGATCGGTAAAATCCTGGCATGGGAAAAAGGAAAGAAAAGAACAGATAAAAAAGTTTTATGGTTCAAAAATTCATTCATTCACTTCTCTCCACAAGAGAAAAAGAAGAAAACAGGGGTTCTGTGCATTTCAAGTATTTAAGGTTCACCAATAAGATACAGCAAGATTAATGTCAATTGGGAATTGCACAAAAGAGATTTTTTATACAAGAGGTCTACAACAAAATTCTGAGAAAACGTCAACGTCTGCTGGCTTTTTGTAAAGAAAAATAGAGAGCGGTTATAAGAAATTATTGCCAGTTGGATATTAGGGAAGCCAAAAAATCGTTAATTAAATCGTTTGAATTAGTATAGTAGTTATGAGATTTTTATTTTGAGGAACCGCCTACTTTTTTGAGGAATTCAGAAATAATGATAAGGAAGAAAAGATATGACTGTACCGGCTACAAAAAAAGATTTCATGATAGTTAAATATGGGTCCTCACCACCCAGCAATGCATGGGTTCTTCGGATGATCGTTACTCTCGATGGTGAAGATGTTATTGACTGTGAACCCATATTGGGCTATTTACACACGAGGGATGGAAAAAATAGGCGGGAAAACCGAACAATTATACAATATCTGCCTTATTGTAAAACGTCTGGGATTATTTAGCTACTATGTTCACAGAGGGCAATAAGGGTGAATGCCACCAGAACAACTGGAAAATGTTCAAGTACCTAAAAGGGTCGCTATATCAGAGTAATTATGCTGGAGCTGAGCCGTATAGCTTCTCATTTGTTATGGCTTGGGGCCTTTTATGGCGGATACGGCGCGGCAGGACGCCCTTTTTCTAAGGTCAGAGAGAGAGAATTGATATTATGTTTATTCGAAGCCGCCACAGGTATGCGAATGATGCATAATATTTCCGCATCGGAGGAGGAGCTGCCGATTACCTTATGGACTGGATAGTAAATGTGTGGATTTTTGCGATTATTTTTTAACAGGAATTGTTGAATATCAAAAACTCATTACGCGAAATCCAAATTTTTTTGGAGCGAGTCGAAGGAGTGGGCATTATTGGTTGTGAGGAAAGACAATAAATGGGGTTTAATCAGGACCGATGTACGCGCTTCTGGAACACAATGGGATCTTCGTAAAATTGTAATATGAGGGTTACAATGAATTCGATTGGGAAAAGTCCAATGCAAAAAGAAGGAGTTCGTTTAGCCCGTTATTTAGTACGAATCGGTGAAATGAGGGAAGCTATAAAAATAATCAACAGCTCTAGAAGAATTCCTGGAGGACCTATGAGAAAGTTTAGAAGTCCGACGACTTTGATAGAGCAAAAAATTCGAATGGAATGATTTTGAATATAGATTTTATTAGTAAAAACCTTCACCCAATTTTGAATTGTCGAAAAAAGAACTTTACGTGAGAGTAGAAGCCCCAAAAGGGGGAATTAGGAATTTATTTGATAGGAGATAATAGTGTTTGCCCTGGGAGATGGAAAAATTCGTCCACCCGGCTTCATAAATTTGCAAATTATTCCTAGCTAGTTAAAAGAATGAAAATGCTGATATCATGAGATACTAGGTAGTAATAGATATCATTTGGGAGAGGGGGATCGTTGAAAGTAATTGATAGACAGAAGTACAACACTATCAATTCTTTTTCTATATCGGAATCTTAAAGAAAGTATATGGAATCATATGGATCTTTGTACCATTTTGACCCGTTATTGGAATTACAATAGGGGTATAGTATGTGTGGTTAGGAAAAGAATATCTGCAGCGATACAACAAGTATTGGGCCGGGGAATATGCCGGCCCCTTGGGAATTATTCAAAGCTTAGCAGAGGGAACAAACTACTTTTTAAAGAAGAAATGCTCCCATCTAGAGGAGATGTTCGTTTGTTTGTAGATTTGGACCCGCCTATAGTGTCTATCCCCCCCAATTTCTACTAAGTTATTTAGTAATTCCTTTTGGGTATCGCCTCATTTTAGCCGATCTCAGTATAGTGTTTTTTTTTATTGGGTTCTCAATTTCAATATTGCTCCTATTGGGCTTCTTAGGTCAGGATCGGATCGAATAATAAAGAGTCCCTTTTCGGTGGTCCTACGAGAGCTGCTGCCTCACATCTATTAGTCATGAAATACCATTAAACGCTATTGTGTTTATCATATCTCTACGTGTGATTCGTTGAAACATGAAAACTTTATACTTTCTTTCCTAGAAGGAAAGGAAGAAGTTGCATGTATGTATTTAATAGGTATTTTATTTTTTATTCATCATTCGGGTCAATGAGTTAAACCAGATAGTTATATGAGTGAAACAAAACAACGAGAGTTTTGCAGTAAGAAGATAAATCTCATTCATCATATGTCAAGAATAAAGGTGAAGTAAACCTGAGCAGTGTAAACCTGTTTTACCCAAGATTATTTCTTTCCATTATTCATCTCTCTTGAAGCGGGTGGTAAAAAGATCAACTGTATGGAGTTTTCATTACTGTCCTTGGTATTTTTTACCGATTCCGTAGATCAATCAAATCATGGACGGTTAGAACACCAAAGTGCACAAAGGATTAGTAATAAGATAATTTAAGGTATAAAAAAGAGATATTTCTACATAAAAAAAAAAAAATTATAAAAAAAATAAAAAATGAATAACGATATTGATGCATAAAATAAATAAATATAGATAAGAATAGATTGTCCACCTCCCATAGATTTGATTCCTTCCCTATAAAAACACTTGCATGCCAACCCCAGTTTGTAATTTTTCCCAATCAATTTATATCTATTCAAAAACACTGAGTTGTCGGTTATCCCCTTATCCTGGTAAAACCCTAGTATAAAAATGTCTATGTAAACCACGATTATATGACCATTGTAATCCATTTTTGATTTGGTCCAAGATAATTCTTTTAGGACCACCTTTGACAAATGAATTGCTAAAGTTCAAGTCCGTAAAAATGAATAAGCAGACCCATATAAGATATATGCTATGAATAGTCCGGAATATCTATACTTACTGAAAAAAATTGCATTTGTAAAAATTCATACCAGTCCCCCACAGAATTACTCGAATTTGGATGGAGAAAGGGTTTTGTGAGTGAGTTAACCATTTGGATAATATTATCCAAATCTATTACTCCTTGATCAAATGAATTCCTATTGATCCAACAAACAAATAACTAATACACTTACGCCAGTAATAGCATAGTATTGTCCACTTCGCGAGGGTACATGTAGTGTACTTTTTTTTTCGAAAGAAGTATTAAAGTATCGAATTCATTTTTTTATATTATTATCTAATTTATACATATCCTTTGAAAAAAAAGAAGACCTTAATTATTCATTGTTTATAAGTAAAATTTCTATTGACTGCTTGGGAAAAATATTTATTAACCTCCTTTCCCAAGAGATATTGAAAGGCCGACTATTTTTTGTGCTAACTGTAATCTTGAAAATGGAACGCGCACAATGTCCATCAAAGGTAAGTAATACCCCGACCATATAAAATGCAGTCAATCCTGCTGTGAAACACGCTATTTTGCGAAATTGTGAATCCACCAACTATCAGTAAAATTCATCTTTGGACAAAACAATCAAGAGCGGGGAATACCGCCAAATAAAAGTGTACCTAATAAAAAAGTAGTTCTTGTAATGTAACATATCTTCCTTTAAACCACCCATAAGAGCCATATTCACTTTTTTTCTGGCGAAATATCCACAATAGGTTTCCTTTGAATGAATAATAGATCCGGATCCCAAAAACAATAAAGCTTTAGAATGGCATGAGTGAATCCCATGGAATAAAGCAGCTCGATAAACCTTATACCTAGAGCTAACATAATATAACCCAATTGAGACATTGTAGAATAGGCTAAACTTCTTTTATATCTCTTTGAGCAAGAGCCAAAGTAGCTCCTAGTAGTACTGTTATTACACCATTAAAGATATGAAATTCATTATTACTAAGTAATAGCGTAGAACAATAGGACGAAGTCGAGCTACAAGAAAAATTCCTGCTGCTACCATAGTAGCAGCGTGTATAAGAGCCGAGATGGAGTGGGTCCTTCCATGGCATCGGGTAACATACGTGAAGGGGGAATTGTGCGGATTGGCAACTGCACCATGAATAATAAAGAGGCACACAAAGTAGCACATCAAATGAACTGACCCCAATTATTATGGATCAAGTTTTTAGTTATTTTCGAACAAATTCCCAAATTCTAAACATACCTGTTATCCAATAAAAACCTAAAATTCCTAATAATAAACCAAAATCCCCTACACGATTATTTTACAAAAGCTTTTTTTGACAAGCCTTGCTGCAGTCGTCGGTGAACCAAAATCCGATTAATAAATAGGAACACATCCCCCACCATGTCCCAAAAATCCTAATTTTGTATCAAATTGGAACTGGTAACTTCCCAACATGGACGCATTGAAAAAACTCATATACGCAACAAACTCAGATATCCTTGATCGTGGAGACCCTATAATTTGTCACTAGAAATAGACCAGATTCCAACGTAGTAATTATTAGTGACATAATAGAACTAAGTGGTGGGTCTTCAAATATCCGAACTCTAATGAAAAATCATATTGATGGTCCAAGACCATAGATATTGATAGCTGAAACGTTCCATGTCATTTGTTGAATAGATAAATTTGGCTAAAAACCCCAATAACTATACTTAACAGTAAACACGAGTAAAACCCATTACGACGAATATTTTGTTGCTGCGGAATCATTAGAAGGCCAAATCCTATTGACACAGTAACTGGAAGTGGAAGAAAGGTTTATCCATGCATATTGATATGTAGTTCCATAAGAAAACAAAATGAAATCTTTAATCATTCTACTATTCTAGTCTAGTCTTAGTAGATATTTCATCTGGTAATTTTAATACCATAGTTAATATAGTATAATAATAAAATAGTATAATAATAAAAAAGAGTTATATCAAAAGGAGTACTTGAATTCTAATATAGATACTATGATCCATATTTAATTTAAATAAAAAGGACCTAGTTAATCCTATTTGTTCATTTTTTTATAGTAATTCCCTAACTCCCTCTGTAACTCCTTCTGAACGGATTGATTGGATTCCAATACAATAAGGAAAACTTATGTTTTGATTGGATTCCAATACAATAAGGAAAACTTATGTTTTGATTGGATTCCAATACAATAAGGAAAACTTATGTTCTCGTAAGATACCCTTACTTCGTATAGAACTGAATAAAGCTGACTGAGGTTATCTTTTATTGGTTAATGAAAATCTCTTTGTTTAAACAGATTTAACGTACATAGTTTGAATTGTAATGTTGAAGACAAACTAGCACTCTGCGCTTAATCAATTAATAGAAAAAACTCTTTTTCCAAAAAAAATTTCCTTCCTTTCTTCTACTTGTATTTTTTATCCCTAGTGTTTGTTGTATATGTGAGATTTGATGCATACATATGCTTATTATACATATATTATATTTTTTTGTTTGGTTTAATATATGTTTTTACTAATATGTTTATAAATGATATGTTTTTAATAGGTTTTAAATATATTTGAAAATGCTTTTTAAAAAACTATTCTACCAGTGAATAAGTAAGATAATGACTAAAAGGAACAATCCATTTGAACAAAACAAAATGTCCCCTTTCCAGACAACGATAAAAACTGGTAACCCTTTTTGGATGGCCAGTCCCCCAAAAACGTACTTCTATGTCAAAAAAAACGTATTCGTAAAAATATTTGGAAAAAAAAGGATTTTTTTAGCTGCAGTACAGTCTTTTTCCTTAGCTAAATCGGTTTCCACACCGACGTTCAAAAAGTTTTTTTGTGCAACAAACAAATAACTAAGTCTTGAATAATCGGAATTGACATACTCGAAGAACTTCGAATTTTTTAAGATGAACGATTCTCACATTAATTATGTATTTGAACTCTTCAATATCAATATTATTAGAACTAGCTGTTGTAGTATGTAGATGTGGTATGTAGAATAAAGGTATTATATCGAATTCTGACTATTTTTTCTCTCAACTTTTTTTTCCCCATAGAAAAATATTTTTCTATTGTGAAAAGTAGAGTATGATTACGATAGAAATGAAATTCTTTTTTTTCTTCTTATATGCCAAACAAAAACCAAATTTGTTTTTGGTAAATCCTTTACCATTATATAGATAATGAAGAGTATTAATACCTCTAATGTAACTAAGAATGATACTATGTGTCGAAATCGTTAGAAAATTTCAAAATTCCTTTTGATTTAGGTGATGAAATTGTTATACATAATGATTTTTAATCCGGTTATTTAATTTTCTTCATTGAAAAAAAAATCTTTTTCATTTTGTTTGAATCTATGAAATAAATCGGATAAATAAAAACGAATCAAAAATAAAACAGGAACAATTCTTAGTTTCTATACCTCAAACCTCGAACTGACAACAAACGATTGAGTTCTAACTGTTTTGGAAGAACTTATTTGCTAGGTAACGCAAAGTTTATTATTAAAACTAAACTTACACTGGATCCCCACTAAAGATTTCATTTTTTGAATATAGATTCAAATAGGATTGATAGAGATTAAAATGGGAATTTAATGAATCTTTATTTATCATCTAATGTTTACTAAACTATGTGATCCTTGAGTCCGAACGATCAACGTGATTGACTATTATTATTTCCAGTTAAGCCGCCATGGGTTGAATTGGTAGACACGCTGCTCTTAGGAAGCAGTGCTATAGCTCTCGTTCGGTCCGAGTGGCGGCATCCTATAAATCCTATTAAAATAAATCCTCTTAAAGAGACCCAACGAATCCATAATGTATTCAATTCTCGATTTCACTTCCTAATGGGACCCCCCCTTTTATGATATTACAACTTTAGACCATATATTACTCATATCATCTCTTTTTTCGAATAATTTCACTTGGGATTACTAGTCATTTAATGATCGTATTTTAGTCCGCGAATCGTAGGATTGCGTGATTCATTGAAAAAGGGATGATAGTCCACTTTTTTCTCTATAACAGGATTATTAGGTTTTCTCGTTGGTTTTTCCTTCAGACATGTTTCCATAAGTATTTATACGAGTCCCATACTCCTTCCTTTCGTTAGTTTTCTCCATTATTCATATGATTTCAAAGGGGAACAAAAAATGATTGACGCAAATAACCGCCCAAGTAAACCATTTTTCACAAGGCTTTGCCCACGTCGGGTTTTTTAACTGAAATGCATCAATCCGCATATTAGTCCCTGCTCTACAATCTCATTGGTTTCATGATGCACGTAAGTATATGTTTAAATTAAGCTATGCAGCTCTTTTAGCTGATCATTATTATCAGTTCGCTCTTCTAGTCAGTACATTTCCGAAAAAACATCGATATTTTTGTAAGGTAATAATTTCTTAATTAGCCCTTTTTCTTCTTTGGTTAGATTCAAATTATTTGAATGACAAAAGAAGTGTTTTTAAAAACACTTCTTTTCTGTTCATTTCGAAATTATTAGAAATATCAATTGACTCAACGTTTGGATTATTGGAGTATCGTGTCATTAGTTTAGGATTTACCTTTTTAACCATAGGCATTCTTTTGTGGAGCATTATGCTAATGAGGCATGGGGATCTATTGTGAATTGGACCCCAAAGAAACTTGGGCTTTTATTACTTGGACCATAATTCGCGATTTATTTACATACTAGAAACTAAATACATATTAGAGTAGAACAATCAGTTTGAAAATACGAATTCGGCACTTGTGGCTTCTATAGGATTTCTTATAATTTTGATATGTTATTTTGGAATTCATCTCTTAGAATAAGGTCCCCTACAAGTTATGGTTCATTCACATTAACATCTACCTTGAATAAAAACTACACTATATAATATGAATAACCTACATAAATATACATAAGAACATCATTCCCAATATATATATAAAGCTTCTTTTGTTTTGTGCGAGTTTTGAAACCGTTTTGAAATCATCCTTTTCAAAACGGTTCTCAAAAACTAAAATGCTCTCATTACAATTCTCTTCACTTTTTTCTTTTGCATTGTACAGCGAACGATTTTAAAAAATCTCAAAATCAAAGACAAAACTCGATTTCGTCTTATTAATGACAGACTATCGATGAAAGGATTAGCTATGATAGCTTGCACCCTGTCAACGATAGCCGCGAGAACGAAATCGCGGATAATACCAATACCTATTACGGGTATAAAGCTACATATTGGAAACAAATATTCTCGTGGTCCAGAATCCGCAAAATTAGAGTTTTGGGAAATTGAATAGCTTGTGTATCCATAGAACATCTGACGTAACATAGAATAAGAAATAAAATAGGAGTTAATATCATTGTCCAATTGCCAGTACAAAGTAATTGCCTTTTGGGCATTAAAAAGGTATTTTGGACTAGTAAGTTATTCCAAAAAATACTAATAATTCCAAGCAACCCTCATTTTCCTGGCAATGCAAGAGAAGCCATCGAAAAACTCTGAATGGTAAATAGTTTTTGGCAATTGGATCGATATCCCCCCCCATTTCGTCCGAGATAACACGACTATGTCTATCACAACTCGTTCCTGCCAAGAAAAAACGCAGCACCATAAATCCTGAGAGAGTATTTGGAAAATGGCCACCGTTGCGTCCATTTCCGTTTTTATATAACCAATTCCTATAATGGGTGAAACCCATGTGAGATACAGATGAAATTAAGGCCTATTCTTTTTTTTTAAATTCCGTTGCCTAGAGAGGTTTTTAAGCTGCATAGAATTATTTGAATCTGTTCCCAATAATTACCAACCAGGGAGAAAAATATAGAATGAGCGTGGGGTAATACTTCGCTGTTGATCCGAATAAGTCCATATGCCCCATTTTTAATAAGATTCCCGCTAGAACAGACATGTACTGTAATGTGCTTCTCCATTGTTTATCTGGTAACCACGTATGTAGGGGGTATATCGGCGATTGACAGCATACGCAATAATGGAAAATGCCAAAAATTATTATATTTTATGTTTTTTTTTTTATTTGTGGTTTTTTCCCCCCCCCCCCCCCCCCCCCCCCCCCCAATTGCACAGATATGATTGACTTAGTTTGTGTAATTTTTTGAAAAATTTCTAATGTGGGGTTTTCATTAGGGCCCATAATAAAAAACCCATTAAAACCTAGAAACTCCTTATTTTTAAGAGAAAAATGGAAGGCCCCCCGCAGTGTGGTACAAAAATAACTTTTTGTGGCCCGAGTAGAGACGTTTCTTTCCTCCCCACATGGATAAAAGTAATAAACATTAATTAATTCTAACTCCCACAGCAGGGAAAAAAAGGAAAAGGTCCTCGAAGAAAATTCCTATCTGAGCCGCTGTACATTGCTACCATTAGAAAATAGAACAATCGGCAATTTTCGAGTACTGCCAAGCCGCTAAGGTAGCTAAGTAGTGATAAATCCTGTCGTAAAATAGTCCATGGAAAGCCCATCCGATTCCATTTTCCCGTGAAAATCAAAATATCTATCCATTTTAAATCTTCCTCCATTGGGTTTTAATGGATCGTCCCAATTGAAATGATAACAGAAAACATAGGGCGGTGTAGAAGGAGCTCCACCGAGCATATACAATATAGCTACATCTAAACATCTTATTTTCCTTATGAGGAAAGAGAAAATGGAAGAACGCGACGGATATCGGCAAAACAACAACGTAATTGTTTTACAAATAAAATAACTCGTTATAAAGACAAGATACGTTTTGACCAGAAAAACCCGTGCTCGGAATAGAATAATATATTTCTTCTCGAGTACGGGCCTTTTGTCGGTAAAGAGAATCAATTGATTCAAGTGATTTTTTTGTAACTATCAATACCTAGACCCATGCTTGCGAGTTGTTTCATATGATAAAATAAACACGGACACTCAAAAAATCCGTTGGACAGGCGAGTTCACTCTCTTAACAACCCACACAGTCCTCGGTTCTTGGTGCGGAAGCAATTTGGCTTAGCTTGACAATCCGTCCCAAGGTATCATTTCCAATACCTCTGTGGGGCAAGGCTCGTCACATTGAGTACACCCATACAATGTATCATAAATTTTTACTGAAGTGACATTGGATCTATAATTCGGTTTGAACATCAAAAATTTTCATCTGGTAGGAAATTATGATTATATTATAGTACACCAGACAGCAGTGGTTTTTATATTAAATTTTTAAGAATTCTATATTTCTAAATCTGTTCATGAAACAAGCCAGAGACCGTGATTTCCGTTTCAAAAATCATGATCATACTAGCCACATGTTGTAAATTAAAATTGGCCGACAACAAATTTTGATTCATCATTCAACTCAATAGTTCCAAGATTCATTTTGAAATAATGAATATATAAAAATAAAACTAAATTATATTCATATTTGAAATATGAATATATAAAAATAAAACTAAATTATATTTAACTTTAGTTTCGTATATGATATACAATATTATTATTTTAATATATATTTTTGTATTATTTTATTATAATATTTATAATATTTATAATATTTATAATATTTATAATATTTATAATATTTATAATATTATACAAGCATAATATTTATATTATTATCTAATAACAATAACAGTAAATTATCAGATATACATTAAAATACATTAAAATACATTAAAATACATTAAAATACATTAAAATTTGAAATACATTAAAATTAAAATACATTAAAATTTGAAATACATTAAAATTAAAATACATTAAACTTAATCAAATAAACCAATAAACGAAATAACAATATAATACCATAAATTAAGAATAATAATTATTTTTCCATTAATGGAATATGAAAGTGAAAGAATAGAAAAAGAATATAGAAAAATATTCCAATTAATTTTTCTTTTCCTTATGCTTGCATGTTTTGCGGTGTCCTTGATTATATGATCATATAACGATTATTCAATATATGATCATGATAATTATCCACTTATTATTTCAACAATTCCGATGATTTCTACTAGTTGATTTTCTTTTCGATATCGAACGAAACATAGCTAGACCAATAGCTGCTTCACAGCTGCAAACAGCTATAATAAGATGAGAAAATGTTTCCTTTTATTGGCGACTATCAAATATATCAGAAAATGTTACAAGATTAATAGTAACCGAATTTAGTATAGCTCAAGACACATAAGTGCTCTAACCAATGTTTCGACTTGTGATCAATCCATAGAGCCTGTAAAAATACATACAACACTCAAACAGTACATGCTCGAACACATTGACTAACTCCTTATCATTCGATTCATTTCAATATGAAACCAATCAAGTCGATTCGATTTTTTTTATTTCTTTAGAACTTCTAATTCTAAAACCTTTTTTATTTCTTTTTAAAAAATCTAAGTATTTCTTATTGCGAGCCATAGTAAATTGCACCTATCAGGAAACTAAAAGATTATAACTTAGTTCAAAGGAAGATAAAAATCTGTCGATAATGCAATCCCATTTTTGTTGAACGTTACTTTTAGTCCTGTTCTTAATCTGTTTTGATCTTGTAGTCCCAAATACTTCCCGTACCCTGACGTATCTTGGATAGTATTAATTAGTGAAAAAAAGAATACTTGTACCAACCAGTGAAGTGCCTTCCATCTCCATGGTCCAAAAATACGAATCATTGGAATATTCTGACCCATTTCCATGAAACATTACGCAAATATGGATTAAGACTTTACGGCTCCCCATAAATTAAGTAGGCTGTGCGGCAGCTACAAAAAATAGTTCGATGGAAATAAATAAGGTATACAAACAAGAACCAATCCCCGAAAAAGCAAATAAATATGATTGGTAAGTACTCTACCCCCAGACCCCTAGTCAACTAAGACCTGACGCCCAGAACTGGTTACAAGAAATATCATGTGTGGTTCCAGGTAATCCATTATTTATAATATGAAAAAAAAATATAAGTCAAATCATGAACCTTACTAAAATGTCCAGGACAGGAAAGGGTTACCGCCATTGTTTATGTGTATATGATATGTTCCTATTTTATGGTATATGATATTTTCCTAATGAATTTCAATCTTAATAGTGATTAATTTTATATAATTTTATATAGGATATTAAATCATTTTATATATGATTATATATAGATATTAATTATTTTATATAGGATATAATTATAATAATGTAATTTTATATATAGATATAATTTTTTATGGCTTCCCTCCTACGTGACTTTTTATCCAAAAGAAAAGAATAAAAAAATCTTTGAATTGTATATTCGAAATTCCCGTGTGAGAAATTATTATCAGTTTAAATCAAGAGTGGGTCTCAACCAATCTATATTGTACTAATTTTATTAGTTGTGTACGACTGACCAATTTTTAATTTAATAATTATTTGAGTTACTGACCAAAACCCAAAAGAACAAATTTTGATCTTTTAATATCAAAACAAAATCTTAGTAATCGGTAATCGTTCTTGATCAAAGGGTTTTAGCTTTATCTATTTTGATTTGAGTCGACTTCATAACTTTTTTGAATGTGTAATCTCCATTACTGACATTGGTAACCGACTCAAAGCAATTTGTTATAATTCAAGTCCGTGACGATCATAATAAAAAGCTCATATTCTTCCGTCCCTGGAATAAACTTTGGTGGACAATCGCGACCACAGTTACACAAAATATACAGACCCCGAAATCAATACTATAATTTAATGCATTGTGTTTCTTTTTCATATCTCTTGCCAATCTCCAATCGAACCCAGGTTAGATCGATTGGCATACAGAACACATAACTTCGCAAGCAATACATTATCAAATTCAAGTGAATTCGACCACGAAAACGCGCCGGATTAATTGCTTTCTCATAAGGATATTGAATTAGTTACAGGTAACCGGTTGTGGTGTGGGATAGGTAATTATGAACTTTGACCACTATACCTTGCATCTCGGATTGTTTGTTGACCATATTGCTGAACCCAGTTACCATGGGAAACATTTGGTAGATATCCATAAATAAATTGAATGGTTCTTTCTCTTGTTTGAAAGAGGTTATAATCTAGAATATCGTTTTATCCGTATTCTGTTATTTATAGTGAAACATGTTGGGGGAAGAGGTTTGTCCAATACTAATTACCCAAAGAAATAGGTAAACGAAATTTCCACCATATTTATAGCTGGTGCCATGTTCTCATCCTAGGTAAAGTCAAGCTTTTTTGTGATAGAAATGAAAGAAACAAATAGCTTTAACTAATGTAAATAACGATCCCAATTGTCGTCCAAAGACTCCAGCTATTTTTTTTATTCCGAAAAGCTCAGGAATTGCTATGTACGGAATAGATAATTCTCACCCACCTAAGTAAAGAACCGTTACGAATAACGAGAAGCTATAGAATTTAGGTAAAAGCAAGATAAAATAAACCAAATAATCTGATACCTGAATATTCGGTTGATAACCTGCTCTAATGCTCCTCCGCTTCTGGTAAATCAAAGGGCACTCTCTCACATTCGCTAGAGAAAAATTAGTAAAACTATAAACCTATGGCTACGCCATATATTCCCACCCCCACCAGCAATATTTTGGGACTGTGCTTCATATATCGACTGCTACTTGAACTGTTAGATAATTATAGTCGATAATAACATTACTGGTTTCCATCGCTATTCCAAAAACCGTACATGAACTCAGCTTCATACGGCTCCTCTAGGCCAACAAATAAATGTAAGGACCGTCGATATTATCACCCCTTTCCTTTTGGGTAACTAGAATAAAGATATATCAGAGAGTCCAAAATTAACCAATGGAATTCCGTTTGCTAAATAAAAAAAGTGCTTCGGAATTAATCTCATCCCTTATGATATACAATGTATTTTTCTTTGTTCGGTAATCAACCTCAGTCCCTTCAATAAAAATACGCGTTATTCAATAAATCTTACAGATTTAAGAATTAGGATTGGTCCATTAATTGTGATAAAAATTCCACCCGATATGGATGGGAAAAAAGAATAAATAAATAACTATCTTTTTTTATCATTCGATTATTACATTCATTATTACATTCCCTTTCTGTTGTTCCTGTTCTTCTACTCAGAAGAGGGTACTTGAAAAATAAAAAAAAAAGAATAATGTATTAATTCGTTCTGGATAGTCATTTATTTACTCATTGAATAGGAGCATACTCTAGATCGGAATCGTAGGGAGTACTGCTTGATCATTTCTACCAACTTAAAGTCCCTATTTTTGATTCGTTATTCATTTTTTTTATTTTTTTTATAATTTTTTTTTTTTTTTATGTAGAAATATCTCTTTTTTTTATACCTTACATTATCTCTATTACTAATCCTTGTGCACTTTGGTGTTCCTAACCGTCCACTGATTTTTGATTGATCTCGCATGGTAAAAATACCAGACAGTAAGGAAAACTCATACAGTTGATCTTTTATCCACACGCTTTCAGATATGATACTATGAAAGAATCTGAATCTTGGGGTAACAGTTTACACTGCTTATGTTTACTTCAACTTTATTCTTGTACATATGAAATGAGATTTTATCTTCTTACTGCAAACTTCTAAGTTGTTTTGTTTCACTCATATAACTATCTGGTTTAACTCATTGACCCGAATGATGAATAAAAATAAAATACCTATTCAATACATTACTTCAACTTCTTCCTTACTTCTAGGAAAGAAGTATAAGTTCATGTTCAACCAACGAATCACACGTAGAGATATTGATAACACACATAGAGTTAATGGTATTTCATAACTAATAGATTGAGCAGCAGCTCGTAGACCACCTGAAAAGGAATATTTTATATTCGAGCCGTACCTGACGATAAGAACCCAATAGGGCATACTTGAAATGGCGACCCATAAAAAAACACCTATACTGAGATCGGCTAAATGAGGCGAAACCCAAAAGGAATTACTAAATAACTTAGTAGAATTGATATGACCACTATAGACGGTCCAATACTAAACAACGAACATCTCCTCTAGGCATGGAGAAGGCTTCTTTAAAAGTAGTTTAGTTCCATCTGCTAGAGCTTGAAGAATTCCCAAGGGGCCGGCATATTCAGTCCCAATACGTTGTTGTATCGCTGCAGATATTTCTCTTTCTAACCACACAATTACTAGTACCCCTATTGTAATTCCCATTAGGGTCAAAATGGTACAAAGATCCATATGAGTCCATATACTTCTTTTAAGGATTCCGATATAGAAAAAGAATTGATAGTTTGTACTTCTGTCGTATCAATTATCATTTCAACGATCACCTCTCCTAATGATATCTATACTACCTAGTATCGTCATGATATCAGCCATTTCATTCTTTTAACTAGCTGAGGAAGAATTGCAAATTTATAAGCCTGTTGGAACGATTGTCATCCCAAAGGGCAAACACTATTATCTCCTATCAAATAAATTCCTAATTCCCCTTTTGGGGCTTCTACTCTCACGTAAAGTTCTTGTTTCGACAATTCAAAATTGGGTGAAGGTTTTTTACTAATAAATCTATATTCAAAATCATTCCATTCGGAATTTTTTTGCTCTATCAAAGCGTCGGACTTCTAAATTCTCATAGGGTCCTCCAGGAATTCCTTCTAGAGCCTGTTGAATTATTTTATAGATTCCTCATTTCACCGATTCGTCGTACTACAAACGAGCTAACGAATCTCCTTCTTTTTGCCATTGGACTTCCCAATCGAATTCATTGTAACACTCATAATTATCAATTTTACGAAGATCCCATTGTGTTCCAGAAGCTCGTAACATCGTCCTGATAAACCCCAATTTATTGCTTCCTCTACACAATATCCCACTCCTTCGACTCGCTCCAAAAAAATGTGATGTCGCGTAATGAGTTTTGATCTTCAACAATTCCTGTTAAAAAATAATCGCAAAAATCCAAACATTTATCTATCCAGCCATAAGGTAATCGGCATTCTACTCATCCGCTGTGCGGAATAATTATGCATCATGTTCGCATACCTGGGCTGCTTCGCTAAATCATAATATCAATTCTCTTCTCTGAAAATATAGAAACAGGTAGTCTGTCGCTCCGATATCCGCCAGAAAAGGCCCAAGCCATAACAAATTAGAGCTATACGGCTCAGCTCCAGCATAATTACTCTGATATTCTAGCCCGTTTTAGGTACTTGAACATTTTCCAGTTTTTCTGGTGCATTTCCGTTATTGCCTCTGTGAACATAGTAGCTAAATATCCCAACGTGTTACATAAGTCATGAATGTGTATAATTGTTCGTTTTCCGCTATTTTTTCCATCCCTCTGTGTAAATAGCCCAATATGGGTTCACAGTCAATAACATCTTCCCATCGAGAGTAACGATCCATTCGAAGAACACCATGCATTGATGTGTGGTGGAGGACCCATATAACTATCTGTGAATCTTTTTTTGTAGCCGGTACAGTCTAGCTTTTTCTTCCTAATTCAATTATTTCATGAATTCCTCAAAACGTAGGAGGTGCATCAAAATAAAAAATCTAATACTACTATACTAATTCAACGATTTATTAACGCTTTTTGGCTCCGAATATCCACGGGTCAATTAATTCTTATAACGCGCTCTATTTTTCTTTGGACAAATACCAGCAGACGTTGACGTTTTCTCAGAATTTTTTGTAACCGCTTTGTGATAAAAACTCTTTTGTGCAATTCCAAATGTGAAGTAAGTCCTTCGTATCTTATTGTGACACTTAATACTTGAAATCAACAGAACCCCCTGTTTCTTTCTTTTTACTTCTTGGAAGAAGTGAATGATGATTTTGACCATAAAACGTTTTTTATCTTTTTCTTTTCTTTCTTTTTTTCCATCCATGGATTTTAACCCGATCAGAAACTCAATAATAATTATTCTATTATGTCAATTTTTTGAATCTAGTGACACCGCACAATTTAGATTTATCCGTTTCTATCTAATCAATTTCCATTTGATTAGATAGAAAAGAAAGGATAATATATTTAGAAAAGGATATATATTTTCTGCCTTTACGAAATAGAATGTTTCTTTGCACCTAAAAAGATTCTGTAATTTCTTCTAGATTCCATTGAATTGATCCACAAGTCAATCTAGCAGTACCAGAACTAACACCCCATATGCGTACATCTTTCAGTTTTTATTTACTGAAAACGAGCATGTGATATATAGGACATGACTATAAATATTCTGAATCGTGAGACATACGTATCCTTGACTACGGAAACGACTACCATTATTGGATCAAACCAAGAGCGATTCATACAAGCTAAATCTCTAATCGGTAATTGGGCCAAAGAAACACTTTTGCATTTAGCAAATTTATTTAAATCCGTATTAAGACTTTTTTCCTCTTCAAAATTGTTCAAGTTTCTTATGTTGTTTTCGTTTGCAAACTACTGGATTCTATCCCACTATCCCGATTATGAGATTGAAACAAATTAGAATTCTCAATTCTTCTACGGGACGTCCTAGGAGAGAGTATTTTCATGAACAAGAAATTCTAATGATCTTGATCCCCATTCAACAAATATCTTGCCATGTCGTCCAGTGGATTTTTTTAAAAATTCTTCTTATCACATATTCTTTTCTTTATGTATTTGCTATATTTGGTGTTTTACTCCTTATCGACCATAATACTTTGGTTTGATATATAATGAATTTTCCATCCTTCTTAAAGATCGACAATGGTTCGAAATTAATATTCCCCTTTTATTAATTCTGTAAGAGCTTTTTATCTTCCTGAATCAGCATTACATCCAGATGTATCTCTGCCCTTGAATCGGGACGTAAGTTCCCTTGGATTTATCATCTAAGTAGGAGACAATATAATCCTAACATTCGTAAAAATTTTTGACTCGGGTCTCCCATTTACTTGAAAAATCAAAAATTTTTTCAGGAACAAATCTATTCCTCCTTCCTTATTTTTCCTTTGGATTGCTTTTTTTTTTTACCTTTTTTTAATGTTTGATCTCGTGCAATCCTCTTCGTATTCCTTGTGGTTTTGTTTTATGTGGATCTGATACACGTATTTGATTGACCCTCTTTTTCTGGTTGCAGTTTGAAATTCTATTTTAACGGAATGTTTGTGTTTTGATTTTGACTAATCTTTTTTTTCATTTTGATTTTGACTATATTTTTTTCATTTTGATTTTGACTAATATTTTTTTTCGGATTTTTTGACTATATTTTTTTGATTTTGATTTGACTACTATTTTTTGATTTTGACTCCTATTTTTTTGGGGGGGGGGGGGGGGGGGGGGATTTTTGATTTTGACTACTATATTTTTTTGATTATTGACTAATCTTTTTTTTATTTTGATTTTGACTATATTTCTTTGATTTTGACTACTATTTTTGATTTTGATTTTGACTACTATTTTTTTGATTTTGATTTTGACTAATATTTTTTTGATTTTGCGTTTGACTAATATTTTTTCATTTGTTTTTGCCTATATCTCTTTTCATTTTGATTTTGACTAATGATCATTTTCATATAAATAGTAGAAAGGAAGTCATTTGATTGGTATGATCCACGTGTTAATCTTATATCATCAACGTTAACCCAACTTCTGGGAAGAACCAAGGTTCTAGATTGGATATGGTAGAATACTTTTTCGATTCATTCCCCTCCAATCAAAAATTTTTTTTTGATGATCCTTAGCTTAGTAATTTTCTAAATTTTCGGTACGATATACATATCGGTCCAGTCCTCAATATCCTATGTTCTCAATATCCTATTGTTCAGCAATATCAACTATTGTTCTCAATATCACTATTGTTTCTATAGAGCAAAAATAGATTCTGTAATCCAAAATCTTTTCTATCCATATTTTTATGGGTATCAATAAATATCCTTTTTTTGGGAACCATCAATAGTCATAGTTAGCAATACATAAAAAACGATTCGGGTTTCAGTGTGTCTTAGTCTCTTTACTATCCCATATTTATATATTCTGTGAAAAGATCATATCTGTATGTTTTTTTTTAATCTTTTACTTCAATTCGAAACATACGTCGATACCATCCAACTGCATAAAACTCATGCATTCATGTAATGAATTATCGGTCTTTTTCTTTTTTATATGAATCCATTTTCATTGTTCTGTATTTTGAATAGTACAACTGATGACGCTCATTTCGCCATTTTTTTTCGACTGAATATCGAGACCATATTGCTCCGAGAAAAATTATGATTTGATAATGGACCCTTACCCATTTTTTCCATTTATTATTCATTCAACTTATTAATTTTCTTATGCCTTGATTTGGAATCCAAATTTTCCTCGTGTCTACCATAATACTTTATCTTGTCTTTAATAAAAAGAGGATAGGTCCCGTGATGCTGTATTGAAGTACCGATCTCAGGTGTGAGTTGTTAAATAATTGGGTTTGTGACATTGTAATACATATCTTGGGAACAGGAGAGAGATCGTGATCAGTGTTTAAATCATTTCTATATTAGGATTAGAAAAAGGACTTTTTATATATTCGAGAAATAAAGTTCATGTATCTTGATCTGTTTCATCCAAATTCCTTCTGTGTTTCTTTCATCGTTTGTAAATGGATTCATTGATAATTTTTTTTTAAAGGTTTTGCATTACCTTAGAAATGGTAACCTACATTGCAATATATCTATGTATATTTTTTTCAAGAAAGATTTCATAAAATAAAGTGAGTTGGCGTAATTAATCGGGTATTTTGTTCTTTGGACGTATCTGACAAATAGTTTTTGTATTCCGGTCTTTTATCATGATAGCTGGACTATTTTCTGTCTTGTCTTTTGGGTTCCTTGCTATTTGATTCCTTATTGGAGTGTCTTATCAGCAATCTTTCACTTTTTTTTCTTGAGCTAAATAATTTGTCCAATTCATAGATCGAATTTGAATGGTCGATTCGTGAATAAATCCTGATTAGTTTTTTTGATCTTTTTTGCATTTTTCATTTGGTTTTCTGTACTTTCCCTCCTTCAATTCAATAAAAATTTGGTTCACTTTTTCGTTTCTTCATTAATTCGTTTTAGACTATAACTGTTCGGTTTAGAACTAGAACTATTCGGTTTTAGAACTAGAACTATTCGTTTTAGAACTTCGTTTTAGAACTCGTTTTAGAACTAGACTATTTTGATGACCCATCTTGTTTTTTCTTTTTTGAACTTTTAGAGAGTCTTTTTTACTTTCTAATTATTTTTTTGGTTTCCTTATATATGGGTTCAAAAACGGTTGGTTTCGGGAGAACCAAAGGAGTTCCGTTTCCATTCCCCAAACTGTAAGACTAAAATTTTCTTTTTTTCCTTTTTTTTTCTTGGCTCTCCTGATGAGATAGTAATTTTAGGATCTTTCGCCAAGGTTTTTGAAAAACAAAAGGAATAAATCTTTATCGAATCCATCTGTTTAACCAATCTTTGGGAAATTCTTTTTCTGATATGTAACCATTATAGGTGCATTTAACATGGATGTTCCTCTATTCCAATTCCTTCAAATCCTCATACCACTCGGGGATTGGAAGAATAACATACGTCCAATATTTTTAGCTATTATCACTGAAGGCAGTACACTGTTTTTCTAAAAAAGATTGGGTTATCACATCAAACCTCTTATTGCTGATCAATATCAATCTCTCCCAAATTTCTGTATTGTTATCGCGTTCATCTTCCTCTTTTTTTTTTGTTTTTGCTCCTTCGTCTTTTTTTTCCCAGTGTTTGTCTCTTCTCCTCTTCCTCCTCAAGGCGGAATTTTTCGGATTCTGGTTTCCCCCCCGGAATTCCTTAACAATAAGATTAATTATTCAGAGATCTATACTTCAAAAAAGAAAAAAAAGAAGCTATCCAAAAAAAGAAAACAAAGACTTTGTCTATTCCGATCCAAAAAAGCGGGAATGACATTTGTTTGAAATATTTCCCCAAATAACTTTTTTTTACGGTCTTTTGAGCACGCTGGATCCTTGGTTATCCCCGATTAAAATCTGGTTGTTGCGGAATAACGTATCAAGCCACCTCTTACTGCTTCTGCTTGATCATAGTTCAGTCTCGGTCTCGGATCCCGTATTGTATCAGTATGATCACCACCCGTTCGCTTTTTCTTGCTGAACTAATTGTCATAATCTTCCTTCTGTCTTCTCCATTTGTCTTGATCCAGTCCTTCTAATTTCCATCGGTCAATTTGTATGACGTCGAGGACCTTTTTACTGATTTCTTCTATTCCATGGAATTTTTTTTCATTTGTTGTGATCTTTGGATTTGGTATTAATTATGTCCGAATACAAATCTCAGGAATTTTGCTATTACTTTCTGATTAATTCGTCTTTCGTCTTTCCAATAAAATAAAGAAGATTCATCGATTGACGTTAAGAACTTACAATATATTAAATGATGATTTCTCATCAAGCGGATTCTTTTCATGGTCACATTCTCGGAATTTTTGAAATGACAGAGCCCAGAGTCTTATTTAGCCAAAACGTTCTATTGGTATCTACATCTTCTTCTTCTGTAAGAAGTAATTAAATCATTTGTAGAAGTATTAAATCATTTGTGGAAGTACTTAAATCATTCATGTTGTATGTGATAGATTTTTTTATGTTCCCTAGACGGTCCGTTCAAAAAGATCATACGCTTTTTGGCAATTAGTCCTGCTCATATCTCTCGTTGCATAGATCTGGTCCCTTTTTTCAAGTATTCTAGAGCAAGAGTATCCTTTCTTCTTCGTCTTACTTCTTTCTTCATTCTTCTTCTAGAGTTTTTATTCGACTTCTCACTTCATGCTCAAGTTGTAATTTGTTTTTTGCTCTTGGTAGAAACCAATATCATATAGGTCTTCAGGAAAATTTTTCCTGTCATGTACAAGCATTTGCGTTCTATCCTTTCCGGGGGGGGGAAAAAGGTGATACTAGGCCGGATTTTCAAAACGCTATTATTGTTTTTCCAACTTGAACCCTATTAAAAAAAATATTGTGACCTTTCATTTTGTACACTATTTCAATCGATTATTTGTGATATATCGCAATGGAACCTTCCACCGCGTATAATCGAAGAAAAGTGACAATAGGTTTTCAAAGTCAAAGCAGAAACAGTCTTTTCATTTTTCTCTTCTTCAGTCTTCCCATTCCCCAATTATCTTGATAGGTTCAAGAGAAGAACTTCGTAACTGGCTCTTTATATCGCATTGTCTTTAAAGTGAAGTGGAATTCAGTCTTTGTTTTTTCTTCCATTCACGCGGATCTCTTCCGTTTTCATCTATTTTGTCCGGATCCTCCGTTCTTCCGATAAAGGGAAGGGTCTTTTTTTTTCGGTGGAATCCCTCTTGTTCCGGGTTAGTCCTCCTTTCCTTTCGGAAGTTGTTTCTACATAAACATCGGTTCTTCCCACTGTCTACACCGCGGTCTTCTCCGTGCTCCAATCGCTATTCTTCCTCCTTTCTCCCTTTCTTCCTTTGCTGAACTTTTCTGACTTTTCTGACTTTTCTTGGGTTTCTTTTCTTCAGTTTCTTATGACATAGCGACGGCAATTCTCCTAAAGAGTAGACACAGGTTATAAGCAGAAACTAACACTTCGAAGCCATAGAATTTCTCATTCTACACCAGGTACCTATTAGATTTACAGGTACCTATTAGCTTTAGATCGAATAGAATGATTTTGGCCGTATCCAAATACTACCATCCAACCCCTTTCATGAAGAACTGTCCCAATTACCACCAATAAATACTTGTTTACAAATAACCCTTGTTGTTGCATCGCAACATATAAATTTGACTACTCTGGCTAACGTTGAACTTGGTAAATGAAATGTTGAAATAATTGAAAAATAGATTATTTCAGAAATACACATTTAATGCTGAGATTACGCATTGAATTTCTGTAGTAGACCCAAATCAAAAAGTTTTTGTGATTGTTCCAGAAAAATGAAACAAAAGATGTGTAGCACTAGACAGTTTTGTATGATGTCTACCCAAGTAGATGCAGATGCGCGTAATGATCGATAGAACACATGAGTCTGTCCGTATAAAACCAGTTTGTTTGCTGAGACTCCTTCTCGGTTTCCTTTCTTCCATAACCAGCTCGAAGAAGAAGAGATAAAGGGCCCTATGGAGAATGTGGTCAGAAATCCATAATAGAGTCCGACCAAAACGACCGAATTTTATTATTTCATGCATACATATAATTAATTTACCCAGTATAAAAGATTTAAAAATCATCACAAACCCCCTTTTTCTTTTCTATACATTTCTTGCTTATTATATTATGATTTCTTAAACTTTCCATATTGAAACTGATAGACTATAAATGACATCTCTTATGTCAATGACACCAAATGTATTAAATGAATGCTTGGGATATAATGAATATATGAAAAGCGCACTTTGAGGTCCCTAGAAATGAGGCTGGAACGGAGCACTACGAGAAGTTTCCGGGAGTTACGAAGGAAGCTTCGGACTCATATGTTCATGGGTTGAGAACGGGGGTTGAACCTATGAGGTCGATCTCCCCCCGTTGTTCCTCATACTCAGTGGTAGAGCGGTCGGCTGTTAACTGACTGGTCGTAGGTTCGAATCCTCCGTGGTGAGATTAGTGATTCATTCTTAATTAAGAATGAAGAAGGAATTAGGGGGGGCTCGCTTTTACCGTTAGGAGTAGTAACCCTTCGCTGTCTTTGTTTTCTATTGCATTCTCTCTCATCGTATCACAATCTGTGTCATACGAATCCCTTTGAGAATCGCGTCAATGGACCTCGTCGTAAATCCGGATAAATCCTTGTAAATGCCATTCAGATTCGCAGATGATTTCCTAGGTGCAGCAAAGTATCGTCATCGATTTTCCCGATAGCCACAATTACCGGCGAGCAAACTATTATGACGAGGAACCCGCATTTTTGCTATGGCTACTATACTTTACTTGCTCTGCTATTCTGCCCAGCCTGGCTGAGTAAGAGTTCGGGTAGTAAACACAATAGCTGATTCGGTCTTGGGTACATATGTAATATCGATCTTTCACGATAAATAAGAAAAAGTAAGGCCATTTCCATTTCGCCAAGTTAAGGTTGTGGGCGAGGCAGGATTCGAACCCCCGACACCGTGTTCGTACCACGTGCTCTAATCCTCTGAGCTACGCCCCACCCGCCCTCTCCACTGGATCTGTCCCGGGAGTACCCTCAAAAAGGGTACCTTCCTCACTCCTCACCATTTCATTTCGGGTTAAGAAGAAGATGGTGAAAGCCGTTTCTCTCTATCATAAGAAATAGAACAGTGCGTTCCCGAGGTGTGAAGTGATAGAGACAATGTCAGAATTGGGGTTTTGAATAAGACGACCTTTGCATTTTTTATTTTTATCTCTTCATATTCCAAATATTGAAAAAAGAAAATGGTGTTAAAGCTTTTTTATCATTCTGGCGTCGAGCTATTTTTCCGCATGACCTCCCCTACGATCGTCACCGCAGTAGAGTTAACCACCAGTTCGGATGGATTGGTGTATTTCCTCTACCCTAGACACCAAATAATCGAACCAAACCATTGAACGAAAAAGGCAAATGAGAGAAACGCATATTGGCTAGTGATGTGAGGCCTCCAATCTCTTGACTGAAGGGACACCAAAGACCTCTTGCGGATGCAGCGGTTCGAGGTCCCCTTATCTCCAGCCCGTGACTTAATCTGATAACTATGATAGCACCCAATTCTTCAGTCGATTTGATGATTTATCATCATGGACGTTTGATAAGATCCTTCTATTTAGCAGCACTTAGGATGCAGAGGCCTTAACGTTATGGCGGTTCAACGAGGAAAGCTTACGGTGGATACCAGCACCCAGAGACCGAGGAGGGCTTAGCAGCGACGAAATGCTTCGGAGTTGAAAATAGCATAGAAATCCGGAGATTCCCGAATGTCACCCTTCGAACTGCTGCTGAATTCCATGGGCAGGCAAGAGACAACCTTGCAACTGAAACATCTTAGTAGCCAAGGAAAAGAAAGCAAAAGCGATTCCCTTAGTTGCGGCAGCGAATGGGAGCGCCTAAACCGTTGAAAACGTGTTGTGGGAAGAGCACTCCCGGCGTCGTGCTGCTAGGGCAACGGTGGATGAATGCTGACCCTAGAGGGCGACAGTCCCCAGTAGCGAAAGCTCACTGCTTACGCTCTGACCCGAGTAGCATGGGCCGTGGAATCCCGTGTGAATCATCAAGGACCACTTGTCAAGGCGTAAATACGCCTGGGTGACCGATAGCGAAGTAGTACCGTGAGGGAAAGGTGAAAAGAACCCCCATCGGGAGTGAAATAGAACATAAACCGGGACTCCAAGCAGTGGGAGGAGACTGTGATTTCTGACCGCGTGCCCTGTTGAAGAATGCCGCGATCATAGGCATGGCTGGTTAAGGGAACCCACCGGATCCGGAGCGAAAGCGAGTCTTCATAGGCATTGTCACTGCTTATGGCGCCGAACCTGGG